>JBCJKH010025497.1:12251-26522 GCA_039877255.1 Loriculus beryllinus | reverse complement strand
TGCCAAACATTTTGCAATGTTTGGCAGTTCTATGTCAGTATCTTTAATACTACAGATTATACAAATAATTTACTATGTAAATAGCTATTTAAACTATATGACAAATCATTGTCATTTATTGTGAGCACTGTATGTGTAACCATAAATGCACTGCCAGTTTGACTTTGATAGAATAATTAAGGCCTGAATTAATAAATGATGGTGAGAGATACAGTTGACTGACATGTCTTCCATTTTGGAGGCTGAAATTAGCCAATTTGGCCATAAGTGAAAGAGAGATCATTTTCAATCTACATATCCATTCTGTTTTGTTATCAGATTGTCTACTTTTGTTTGTAGATCTGCATGAATTCCTGATGACAGCTGACTCACACATATTGTAGACCAAGAAATATCAAGTAAAATTATGTTTGTCAGCAGAGTAACTGAAACATTCAACCATTTAAATATTGACACTTGACTTTTGTCATATGAGCAGCAGCATATTTTTTTATGGGTCTTTTTCTTTTAACAGTGATTCTAGAATGCTTAAGATCTTGTTGGTGAGCAGTATTTTGTCTACTATGGAGCTGTTTTCAAAACTCTAGATGTCAAAAGTGGCATGGAGGAGACAGAGACATTTTTTGCCCACCTTGTTAAAAGTGAATTAGAACCAAGTAGTCCCCTGCTGCATGCTCAACAGTGATACTGTTGGGCTTCTGCAAACTCTGTTAGAGGCTACAGGCTTCTGCTGTGGGCAGAAGGAGGGGCACAAGGTGGGATGTTGTGGGCATTTGCTGAAGGCTGAAGAGAGCTGGAGGTACCCCTGCAGCAGGGCACCCTGGCAGCAGCAAAGAAGATTCCTTATTACATGGAGGAGTGAACCTTCTGATTTCTACTGTGCCAGCTTACCAGAACTGCCCGGTGTGACAAAGCTGCTATGACTTTCCTTTGTTTGCCTGTCACTTCTGCTGAGCACCCTGTGATGTGCTCTCCAGAAGTACAGCATCAGTGCACAGCCCAGGTTTTTCAAAGCTTGATTGTGCAATAGGTGCAACAATACCCAGGCTACGGGGAACTGAGGAAGCCCACAGCTGCTCATACCAGCAACCAAATGAATGGGCATCTCTAACAAGTGATCCAGTATCACTTCAGAGATGGAAAAGATATGCAGAGAGAATAAGGTATAACAAAACTGTTAGTGCCTCCTAGTTCAGTAGCACCTGATATTTAGATACAGCTAATGTATGCAGGCACATGCTTCCGAAGCACTGAAAGGAATAAGAGACAGTTTCCTCCTCTCTATTAGGAGGAAAACATTATGACTTGTGTATCATTTCTAAAAGGGAAAATGCACTTAGGCACCTGTTAGTAGCATTATGATTTCATAGATTGCATTTATTCTTGAACTTTGTTATTTTATTGAAATTATTAGACAGAAATTGTTAGAGAGTTTTATACAGAATAAGAAGCTTCATGC
This sequence comes from Loriculus beryllinus, assembly GCA_039877255.1. Taxonomy (NCBI): domain Eukaryota; kingdom Metazoa; phylum Chordata; class Aves; order Psittaciformes; family Psittacidae; genus Loriculus; species Loriculus beryllinus. The sequence goes on along the minus strand of JBCJKH010025497.1, from coordinate 25,063 downwards.
TTAGTTTTCTGAAAAGGTTTTCTGAACTCAATTTTCAGTTCATGAGCAGGAAAAGTGGACGTGAAGATTTGAACTGAGGAGCCAAGCCCCTGGATATGCCTAAGAAATTCTTTCTCATTTGGAGCTGTTATATGAAAATTATTTTAACTAAACTGCTTTTTTATGGCAGTTAGATTCAGTGACATGGAAAAATAGTTTATTTATTTTGGTTTTACCGTATTAACCATTTTGTTGTTATAATGTTTTCTTTTGACATTTCAAAGAAAATGAACTTTCTTTGAATTTTAGTGTAAAGACTTTCAATAAAACTAATGCTTAAATCCAAAATTGTGTTTGTTATTTGTCAAAAGTCAACTCTTCCTTGTTTTGGGATTGATTAGCGTTTAAATATTGCCAGCCAACCAATCAGCCAACCCAGCTAAAGAAACCATTTAGTTTCCTATCCTTAACTTGGAAGAGTAGCAGGAAAACCATTTGGCATGTAGCTCAGTGGTAAAGAATAAATGCTATTGAATGGAGTAGAGTTTACTCTCTTCTCACATGCTTCACACGTGGTTGTTGACTTTTCTCTTTGTTATTACACCACTGGCGTATCTCACCATTACAGAAATTCTATAGTATCACATTCCACTAAAACTGTACATTAGTTGCACATCCCAGGAATCCTCTTCCAAAATCACCTTTTTTTTCCCTTGTAAAGTATCACTGTGCATTTGTAACTGTGTAACCACAATGCCGCATCATTGTCAGATTAAGTTAGTCCTGAATCTAAGTCCTTCAGTAGGTGTTAGGATAATTGTCTCAAAAGATATACGACTTGAAGAGCTGCTAATAAAGTGAAAGATTCATTGCTATTCTGATCCAGGACTACCGTTATTTTATTTCCTAAGAGGGCTCAATAGTAACTCTCCTGATTAAACAGATCTTAATAATTAGAACTTTATTGACAGTAGCTTAAATGAATATAAACCAGTAAAAATAAAGAAAAGTGTATTCAAATATTTTCCTAACTGCTATAGATCCTAGGCTACTGTATCTTCAATTTAGAAAATTCTTTCTAAGTGCACTGTTGACTTTCAAAACACTAAAAATGGCATGTTTTTGTATGCTCTGATCATTTTTATTGTTCTTAGTCTGTGCAAGAGGTTTATATAGAAAGATTTTGTTTAAGTTTAAAAATCTCAGGCAGTTCCGAAATATATGGTGGGAATATCAAGCTTTTCTGGTTGTCATTAATGCTGACCCACACAGATTTTATCACATTAAAGAGAGATACTTTGGGCTATATTGTGCTTCTGGGTTCCTACAAAGAGCAGAGTAAAAGTAAACACCCTTGAAGAAGAACACTGGCATGTCTCAAAGAGGTGATATTTTTCATCTTATTCCTTGTTTATGCTTGAAGATACAAAATCGGAGAATCTCTTTGTAAGGCAGTACCATTTTGCCCAGTGCTTGCTGAGTACGAAGCAGGTGACATGCTGCTCTGAGGTGCAAAGCTGCCACCACTGCACAGACTCTTCAGTCTCTCTTATCATGTAGCCCGGGCACACCAGGAACAGGAACAGAACAAAGAATAGATTAGAAATCATAATTGCTAATACATAGTCAAATTTGCCAGAGTTAGGCTCACCTGTAAATGCTACTTTTTCTGAGAAGACATGTATGATGTATATAGCACATAGTCAAATAAAAGGCAAGTCATTGCATCTGGTATTTTTGTTGCAACTGCTTTTTGTTTCTGTGAAAACTATAGCACGTTCATCTTTACATGGTTTAGAAAGGTACGATAAGAGATGCATATAAAATAATTTGTTTTCTCCTCTTGCCTCTAATGTCAATATACTGTGTGAGGGAGGAAGCTGGGAGGAAATTGGATTTTTCCTCTGAAAGATCATAAATCTAGATCTGTTACTCATTAATGAACTCCATAGATCTTAATAGATATGCTGCATAGAAAAAGATACAGTAAAAAGTCAGGAAGTCATGCAGACAGCCCACAGTCACAGGTAAGACCAGTGAACTCTCTCCTTTAGCTTTTTAAGATGTCTGATAGCCGTATTGAAAAAGTAGAAAAATGTTGAAGCAACCAAGCCTACTTGGTCTGCAGTCATCATTAAATAAGCAGCAAACCCAGAAATATTTTCCATTTAGGATATTTCCTCAGAGGAATAAAACCCCTCTGCCTGTTAGGATTGGTTTGGTGATGAAGTTTGCCACCTCACTGCTGTATCAGCTGCTGGATTTGTGAGAGCTGGCACATAGCCCATGGTCTTCTTTGTGAAAGCTGCTGAAAGAAATCATCATAAAGACAAAGCAGTTTTGTACAGACTCGTACATCTCAACAAAAAAAAAAGCCAATCCAGAGTTTCAGGCTATAAGTAGCTACTTAAATAAGCTGCATAATATCTACAATTGTAAAATCTCAGGATGTTCTATCACTGGGAATTATAGCCTTGGTGCCTGTGAGAATCACAGAATTGCTTAGGTTGGAAAAGACCTTCAAGATCATTGAGCCCAACTGCAATCTTTTTGGAATTTCTAAAATGCCATAGGATACTCTTGCTTTTTTTTTTTGCATTTTGTTATCTTAACAAAATACTGAAATAATTTGAACAGAAACAAACAGGAAGAGATGAACTGCAGAATGCTGCAAGGTAATGCCAGGGTCTTTTTTTTTAAGTTGCCATGTGAATCTAACAGAGCTGTTATTGTAAAGCAATGGAAAAACAGATTTTTCCCACATCTCATCCAACAGGCACAGGCTGGAACAACTAAAATTTCGAACCCAAACATGGTCTATTCTTGAAAGCAGCCCACTTAATTAGTTTCCACATCAGTACATTTCAGCAATGACAGTGAGAACTCTGTTGTATGGCACTTGGGTTTATGCCCAACAGCAGAGGAGGCAGAGTTATGGAAAAAAAATGTATCTCATATGTTTGATGATACCCAAATTGCTGCTAGCACTGGATGATGGAGGCATGTATGCAACAACGTTCTGCAATATCTCTGCTTTAGGGAAGTGGGTGTTGCCTAGCCTCCAGTGAGCAACAGCTGCAGGGTGAGCGGAAGGGCACAAGCTGAATTCATGTAACACCTCATCCGGAAAACAACAAAACCTGTGCTTTATTTTAATCAGAGGCTTAATGCTAAGTCAGACATAGGTTATCTCAGTGCCTAAAGCTCACCTATTTTTTTGAAGAAAAGAGAGATATAGAAAAGATGAAATAATCAAATACTGTGAAGGATCTTGCAACCTAGTCAGCTAGAGGCTCCCAGCTCTCTCCTGCTGTGCAGTGAAGGGCTTAGTTGTTCTAGTGCTACCAGATGAGAAGGCTGCCTTGAAATGTCAACATCTTGTTATTTTCTTTTCTCTTGTCCACACTTAGAACACATCATTTTCACCCAATCGATAAATTGAGTTGGAGCTGTAGCAATAATTGATACAATACAAGAACCGTGTCTGGTTTATATGAAAGAGTGGAACTAATTTCTTAGTAGCAGGACATGACATATAGGTGTTAGAAAACCAGTGGACATCTTGAACATATGGTGTGCCTCATGTTTTCCTTTCCCCTGCAGTACAGATGTAGCCTTTGATTTCTGTTTCTAGCTTGTCCATGATCATATTGGTTTCATCTTCTCGTTCCTATTTATGATGCTGCTTTCTCTTTGTTTCCACCATCAGTCTGCAGATAGAAAGCAGAGCTGAAGTATTGTAGTGTTGATTTACACTTTTAGTCTTTGCTCCTGCTTTTTCATTCCTCAACTTCCAGAACTTTGCACTGTTTTGCAATTTCTAATTCATCTTGATTTTTCTTTTTCTTGGTTCACCCTTACACATCTTGACCTCTAAGTCCCAGTCATTTGCCACCAACCCTTTTGCTGCTCTTAAGGCTCTTTTCTTAGATCTGACCTTGGGTTTAGGGGAGAAAAGGATGAAGGGGACAGGAATGAAGGCAAAGAGGAAAATCTCAGGCTTTACCTGAAGGTTTTTAGATTTTGCTTCACATATGGGCTAATTCTGTACTGATCAATGTAGATAGTTGACTAAAAAGGATTAAAATAGAAAACAGAATAAAAAAAATAGGAATAATAGAATGTGTGAATATTGATTGCTCAGTTCTGATTTATGGCTGGTTATAATAGTACCTCTATTTATAAAGTGCCATTAGATGTTATCAATCACAATTTTTAAATTGAACACATCTTGCATTTAGTGGTCTTAGATACATTCTTTATCAGAATTATTTCTTAAAAAATATCTCTTTTTCTTTGGGGTATTTTTACAGTCTTTTCAGATCTGCTTTTATTTTAAATAAAAATAATACTTAAAAAAATAAATCTTCCATTGTTATATAGTTAGGCTATCTAACTAAAATTCCTTACAAGGATCACCTTCAGACAATTAAACACTACTCTCTGTTGGAGTTGTCTATTAAATTTTAGTTACTCCAACCAACCTTTTTAACAGGCTATTTTATTCACATCTCAAATATGGTTACGACTGTTATATTAAAATAGTCCCATTGTAAAATGGGATGGTGGCATTGATGATGTGTGTAAAACAACCTTGTCACTTTAACTGAAATACCTGAGTGTCTAAAATACTGGCGGAATAAAACCAGATACCTGTATTAATTTGTGTAGCTTCTGTGCACAGACTAGTTTTTCATGAAAACTGCTATTCTAAATTCCAGTCAATAAAGCAGTGCTTATTTTTCCAAATAATGAAAACCAGGTGATACCTGATGAAAGTCATAATCAATCTGGGAGTATTTCATCCATGCTGAATAATCAAAGGTATAATATCCTAAGCCATGCATGTGTGAGTGTGAATAAAGCTTCATTGCTCAGACCCCTTAGTTCGTTATAAGATGCTAAGATCTAGTTTGCTCCATTCTGACTGAGTTGCACACAAGTTTCTAGTATATTTCATTTTCAAAGATTCCACATCACTTGTTCTCTTTCCTTTGGGCAGAATCCATTCTAGTAAATTTGATCAACAGGCTTCATCCTACCTCTTTTCTCAAGATCTTTACTTTGTCATCTGAATATGATAAACTGAATAATTGTCTTCCATTACAGTAGCAGGTAGTGTGCTGAAGAGTTTTCAAGCAGCTCAGGAAAAAACCTCTGACTCCACTCACTTTTAGGAGAAGAAAACCAAAGAGGGAACCAGGGCAAAGATCACTGTAGAAAGTGTGCATGTTTTCCAGTTAAGGAACCTGTAACACAGAAAAGATTGAGTGACTGCGCTAGAAGGAGGTAAACACAGGAGAAAATGGAAATTCTGCAATTGTTAATCAAAGTCTAATTTGTTACTGATTCCACTTCTCTCTGTAGTTCCTTTTCTCTTAAAACTGACAAAATTAGGGCTAAAAACTAACTTTCCACTAAAATGAATAGGAGAGGATCATTTGTCATCTCATGGGTTTTTTTGTTTTATTTGAGTATTTAGTAAGATATCACAAGATATCACATTTTCCTTTGCTGTAGAGTTATATAGCACACAATACAGTTCACTACAGAGCAACATCATGTCTAACCCAGAACATAAATGTTAAAAATATTTTTATAGTTTTTTAACTCAATTTTCTAATTCACTCTTCTTACTTAAGCTTTCTTAAACTGTTTCATGTTCACCTCCTCCTTTTACCAACATTACAGATAAACTTGATTTGTGGGGTTTTACAGCTCTTTATTGAGCTATGTGGAGAAATTGAAAAATAGGGAAATGAATCTCAGACTTTTCACTATTTTAGATTACTGAGAACTAAGATTTATATTCGGATTGATTTTCAGTAATAATGAATCCACAAGTCAATAATGAGGCTGATAAAGTATGGTTTCAAAACAACAGAATAGTAAGAAGCCTGTGTTAGAGAACAATCTGAATCCAAGCATCAGACTGTTCTTTTGAAAAGAGAAGAGAGATTCAATGCAATCAAGTGAACCAAAGCTTTTACAATTGTTACTCTTTTGATTACCATATAATTCATTAGCAATGGCTGCCTAGTTTATTAGTTTGTTTTTCTCATTTGGAAACAAACACATGAACTTGGTTGCGAGTTGTGATATTTTATTTGTGCTGGTAGATGAAAGAAATGTTAAGTTTTGTGTTTGCAAAGTGCATGGTCCTTCAGTAAAAGTTTTCTAAGCTTTGTAAACAAAATTCCTGCACAATTCCTGCAAAATTAAACTCCAGTAAAATACAATGCAGGGTAAATGCCTGAGTGACAACTGGCTAAATTAGAAAACTATTAACTAAGTTCTGAACACACTTCTGGATCAGGCATAAATGAGAATGATGATGGCTTGCTGCTCAGTTACACATTTTAGATCCATCTGTCAGACATGAAGAGTTTGATCTCAGGATCCTGTGAGCAGTGCCTATCTCCCTGTACATATATTCTATCTAGGCCAGCCTGACAGAAAAGTAGTGCTTCCCATTCCCTTCAGCTCTCTTATTTTTGGGTATAGAGAAGAGAAGCCTCAGAGGATACTTTATAACAGGTTTCCAATACCTACAGGGGGCCTACAAGAAATCTGAAGAAGGACTTCTTATAAAAGCGTGTAGTGACAAGACAAGGAGAATGGTTTTAAACTGAAAGAGGGGAGATTTATATTAGATATTAGGAAAAAAAATATATTCACTGTGAGGGTGGTGAGACAGTGGTACAGGTTGCCTAGAGAAGTTGTGGATGCCTCATCCCTGGCAGCGCTCAAGGCCAGGCTGGACAGGGCTTGGAGCAACCTGGTCTAGTGGGAGGTGTTCCTGCCTGTGACAGGAGGCTTGGAACTAGATGACCTTTAAGGTCCCTTCCAACCCAAACTATTCCATGATTCTATAGGATCAAATATTCACATATTGCCTTGGTCAGAAGTCTCTCCAACTTCAGTGAAGAAGGAGAGATGAAGGGAAAATGGGCAGTATGCAGACCCTGACTCCCATGAATATGTTGATGCATGGTGACACATAGACAGTGCCCAGAAGTAACTGCTGTCATCCCATACACTGATAACTGATTTCAGCACTTTACATTTTCTGCAGTTTGAACACGCACTTTAAAAGTCCCGATAAAAGTATTACTTGCTTTCTTTACAACGATATGCAAATAAATACAACACTTCAAAATAAAAGCATTTATTTTCATTCACTGAAATTTAAAATATAAGGGACTTTCTTTGACTTCAGTTATAGAACTTCATCTAATTTTTCTTACTCCTGTATAATTGCAGCCTCTTTTTGTCTTTGTCAGTGTATAAACAGATACTATACCCATCAGTAAACTATACGGTCTTCAGAATAAAACTCATAAACATTGACTGCAATGGAACAGACCTCACTCATATACTGAGGGAAAAAAGCAATTTGTCTGAATAAACCAGGCAAATGAAGACCTGGAAAGAGCATTGAGAAATAATCACTTGTTAGTCTCCTTGCTAGTGATTCTATCTTATTTACTGTTCTTTTTTCCTTCTGTATCTCAATTTTACTGGTCTCTTTCAGCAAGGTCTGACACCCCTCCTCATTTTAAAGCTTTCTTTTAGAATACAATTTAATTCTGTGGTTACAAACCCCCACAGGTATATCTGTGTGTTTTAAGATTTATCTTTGATTGTCAAATAATGTAAATTAATTTTTGTAGATCATGATCCCACTGAATCAAGCTTCAGCTGCATTAATTTCTGAATGTACACTGTACAATATACACTGGTGGGGATTAATTATTTTTTTTATTTTAAAAAACACACATTCTACTGCTCTGAATATATAAACAGCAAAAGAGAAAGAGGAAAAAAATAAATTAAAAAAATAAATGCTCTTAGAGTGCTGAATGAGTTCTTTTTGCTGAATGATTGCTAGACTCCTGGAGTCTATAGGAGAGAGCATTTTCCCAGAGGGCCATCAGTAAAGAGCACAGATAACTCCTGTGGTGATAACAACCACCATGGAACCCTCATGCCTGGGCCACAGTGTTCTTCATCAAATTCAGCAATGTTAGCTGCACTGTTGTGTGGGGGATACCACGTCATAAGAAGTTGGGTGACAAAAATTAATGTCTTTTTCGGGGTCACACAAGAGTTATGAGCTAACTTGAGATCACATTCAGCATAGGTCCTTTATCAGGTGTGTGCCTAAACATCTTGCTAACTGTTCAAGTACACAAGCTTGTCTATACATTCCAGTACTTTATTGGGAAGGGATCCTAGTGCAGTTCCTGCAGAACTGTGCAGGTGTTACAACAGGACTCTACAAAGACACATTATGAGATTAATTTTCCATAGGTATTATGTAGGGTTTTCTGGGTAAAATAATTATTGAGATATTGGATAGTGAAGAAAGTGATTGATTCTTAGAGAACATCTATGTTTTCCATTTAAGATTCCCTGTGGAAAGACTTTTGTATATTGTTTTCTGCTGTTTTTGGTTTTAAACCAACAAATCCAAACACAAAACAACCAAATAATTTATTAATGCTATCTTTCTTTTTCCTGTATTTTTTTTAATGTTCCCTTTCTCCCTTTCTACTGTTTACTAGTGTGTACTATAGCACTGCAGTGGTATTTTTTACTTCCTCTTTTATTTCTCTTTACCTATTTCAACTAGTTCTTCAACTGTAGAAAAGTTGCAGAATGCTACAGAGAATGGAACAGTGGAAGGGAAAAGCATTTTTTCACCACTTAGATTTGGCACATGTTGATACAACAAATTTATTGTACAATTTTTTCTTCCTCCCCTATCATAGGCTAATATATTTGCAAAATGCTTAAGAAAGAATTTTAAACAATGCTTATAGGGAATTGAATATTTCATATCTCAGGCTATGATAACATGTGACTTTTAAAATTAGAGACTTTTTATTCAGGCCTGGCACATGATTTACAGGCATTTATACTGTACAAGTACTGTATTAATTACAACCGCTCACAGATATAAGAAAATACAAATTCTCCATAGTGTGAGGAATTTCAAGTTCAGACCAGCTGAAAGGTGATGTGATAGCTCTCTTTATTGTGTAATAACATCACAGACAGTTCTTCCTATTGTGTCTAGTGGTAACTTAATTTCATGGTCTACTGTGTAACTAGACTCTATAGACTACTAGAAAGCATGTGAAAGATTAAATTATTGATGTCAGCATGTTTTTCATACAGACATTTAGAGAGAACGAATTACTTGAGAAAAAAAATCATTCCCTTTTATTACCATGAAGGCAAATTTATTCTCTAAGGCATAACTTTGCAAACACAATAATCCTGAACTTAAGTCAGAACCATGTACAATAGTTTTTTCACTTGCTTGCAAGAAGGCATTGCTCTCATTTACCTGAGCCAGGGACCCTCTGATCTACAAATGGAATCTATTAATCACAGAATGGTTGAGGTTAGAAGGGACCTCTGGAGGTTATCTGGTCCCAGGCAGGGCTACCTAAAGCAGGCTGCTCAGGACCATGTGCAAATGGATTATCTCCAAGGATGGAGACTCCACAATCTATATGGGTAATATGTGCCAGTTCTCAATCATCCTCACATTAAAAGTGTTCCCTGATGTTCTGACAAAACCTCCTATGTTTCAGTTTGTGCCCATTGTTTCTTGACTTGTCACTGAGCATCACTGGAAAGAGCCTGGCTCCAACCTTTTGCAACCTCCCACCACATATTTATGTACATTGGTGAGATCCCTTCTGAGCCTTCTCTTCTCCAGGCTGCACAGTTCCAGCTCTCTCAGCTTTTATTAATAGCAGAGATGTTCTAGTATCATTGTCAACTTGGTAGCCCTTCATTGAAATTTTTCTAGTACCTCTATGTCTATTTCGTACTGGAGAGACTAGAACCGGACACAGTTCTCCAGATGTGTCTTCCAGAGTGCCAAGTACACAGTGCCAAGTAGAGGTGAATGGTCACCTCCCCAGTCTCGTGACAACAGTCCTCTTAATGCAGCCCAGGATATCATTAGCTCTTTCTATGCTAGGGCACATTGCTGAGGCAAAAAAGACATTTAGTACATAAGCCTTTTTCATGTTGCAACCAGGTCCCTCATCTTGCTGAACAATGAGCCCACTTTTCCCCTAGTCTCCCTTTTGTCACCTATGTATTTGTAGAAGCCCTGTGTGAGACGTGAGCACTAGATTCTTCCTGCAGTGTTTTGGGCCTTACTGCAAAATACTGCGTCCAAATTTCCCCACTTTCTCCCCTGCCCAACACTGATTTACCACATTCCAAAAACAAATCTAAGTTCTAGTGCCTTTTTTACTGCATGCTGCCAACAGGGGATGTAATAAAGCCCAGAGCAAAACTCATCCACTTCTGTGCCTCTTACTGTGTAAACATAGAGACAGGGAAAACCTGCATCTCTACTCACATAAAAATGCCTTTAAATCTTTCTTTATGGCTTATGCAGAGAAATGTGAACTAAAAAGAACTGCCACTTAAAAAAAAAATAAAAATATATCTTGCTAAAATCTTTAATTCAGCTGAAAACTGGTGGCTTTTTAATGCAGTCCTGCCTAGGACTCTTTTTTTGTCAGGTCATGATCAACTTAGTTAAGGAAGTTCTTGCTGAAAGGAGGTGAGCATGTCATCATTAGCTACTTTTTAGCAGGATGGCTCCAGCTAAATTGTATCCTTGGCTTCTTCCTTCAAAGTCCAGGAGAACAATTTCTGCTATCCATGTTGCAAGCTTTTAGCAATGCTTGCACAGTGGAAGTGTGTGAAATGAGATACATCTTGGTTAACTAAAAAATTTATTTCTGTAACTGGAATAAATACTTGCTTAAAAAAAAGAAAACCCAAACAACAAAAAAGAATAAATATTTATTTGCTGGCAGGTATTTTTGGTGTTTGCTAAGAAGGTAGGGAACTTTCTGTCTCATTAACTTTGTGCGTAAGAAGATCATGAATACAATTGCATAAGATGTGATTTTCTAACTGAAATGTAAGTAAGTTCTCAGTGGTATAGATCTCTATCTGAAGTATGAGTCAAAAGATAAACTTCAACTTTATCTACCAGAACTCCCCCACCTTGCAGTCTTGCTGGGGAAGATTGTGGGCTGTTGACCTGCCTGTTTTTCGTAGCAATATTTCCGAAATCTGGAGTCCATAGGTCTTTGCCTCTAGGTAGAACTCAGCTGCATCTGTTATTTGTCAGAATAAGAGACTTGAATATGCAGCAGCTCTGGGGACCCACCTCCTATAATCCTTGCACTGCAAAATCAAAAATCAATTACCTAGCAATGGACCATGATAGAAAAGCTGGACCCACAGCAGTCAAGCTCGATTCCACCCACTGCCTTTTCTCACTATGGTAACTGCCATCATCATCAGATGATCTCCTCATCATCTCATCATCTCCTTTTCTTTTATTAAATCTAATGTGCTTTGTAACAATAAAATAAATATTCATTGGTCTAAACAGAGGAAGTGCAATTTACTCTGCTAGCAGACCTTTGGCATATACAGATCCTGAAAGACCCAAAATCAAGAAGTTGTAGCACAACCATGTAAAGTACTTTTCAGTCCATGTTTGCTGCAAACTATTTGTTTCATATCTTCAGAAACTGTAGTGAGCTGGAACAGTTCCTTTTCTACTTTCTTTTCCCTTGCCTACAAGGAGGCAGCAGCACCTGAAACTGTGACTCCAAAAGCCCTTTTTACGAATAGGAACTCTGAAAATAAAGGTGAGACAGAACCAGCCTACTGAAACCATCATTATTCCTGGAAACACAGAGAACATTATTGCTTTTATTCTTTCACTACATGTTTGGGGGAAATTATAAGCAGGTCAAAGTCTAAAATGTTTATATACATCCTATTAAGAGAGGATAATACCAATGTGCTATGAATAAAAAATAAAGTGTTCACTTTTGCTTTTTCCTGAGCAAATTACAGTTTCTGAAAATCAGGGATGATCAAATATGCAAACTGAGAAAACAGCATTTGCAATCCCCTTACCTCTTTTTTAAAAAGAGTTCAAAGCACTGAATAAGCAACAGATGTGGTATTTTTCTCAACCACTACATCTTGCAGGCTGTAATTTTCAGTCTGCTCAGGGACTCTTGATCATGTAAACTAAATTAAACTATTACACGAACGATTTAAAAGGTATGGATGCTTTTATCCAGGGCTGAGTAATCTAGTTGAAACACCCTAAATTAGATCACTTTGTGACATCCTGTCTACCTTGGGTGTTTGCATTTCCAAGTGAAACAAGGTATATACTTGAAATAGTCTGGGGAAAAAGATGGAAAAAAAAAAATAGATTCCGTACTATGTAAAAATTACCAAAAGACATATCTGAAAGTAGGTCTCCCTCCCTGGCCAAAAGAGCAGAGTGTACCAAGTATTTCTAGAGGATGTCCATGTGTACAGCAGCTGACGTACTGAAACAATAGTCTTACATCCCAATTGGTTAGCAAAATCCAGAAAGATTATTTTACTTGTAATAATTTTACTTGCAGTTCCCATTCACCACATGCAGTATGAGGAAAAAAAAAAACCCAACAAACAAAAGAAAACTAAACAACCTCCAAACCACCACCCACAAAATCCCCAAACAAACAAAAAGCAACATAAAAAGACAAACTACAAGCCACATTTGTCATTCATCTGTATTTGGACATAAAGAAACGATGAACATGCTCTGGACCCTGACAGAAGGAGACCTGCACTGCTCATATACCTGTCTTTAGATGCATATGGGGAGCCACCAGAGGGAGAGTATTGGGCCAGATGGAGCACAGTCCCTTCATGAAGCTCCTTTGGGTCACTGTGGCCCAAAGGCAGCTGCTCGTGCTCCATACAGCTGG
>JBCJKH010025491.1:23185-39036 GCA_039877255.1 Loriculus beryllinus | reverse complement strand
GGCTGCCCCATCCCTGGCAGTGTTCAAGGCCAGGTTGGACACAGGGGCTTGGAGCAAGCTGCTCTAGTGTGAGGTGTGTCCCTGCCTGTGGCAGGGGTTGGAACTGGATGATCTTAAGATCCTTTCCAACCAAAACCATTCTATGTTTCTATGTATCAATTAAGCCTGTTGATGTCGATTGTTTGATTGATTGCTGTAAAACTGCTTTTTTGGCACTTGTTGCTTTAGGACAGGAGTCAGATTCTGTCTCTGCCTTGCACTGGAGATGTGTTGAACCTTGTGTGGTCTGACTGAGGTGGGTTAAGAGCCTGTTCTACTTTTGTAACTGTGCAAAATGGCTTCTGGGGACATTTGTAGCTGCTGTTAGCAGGTAAATTCCTTTTTTCCTTAAAGGGGAAAGTGCTAAACCAATGGAGGTGACTTTGGCTTTTAAGACTGTGGCACTGCAACTATTTAGAAGGACCTTTCTTTATTTTCCCCATGCTTTTATTCAGTCCCCTTTGTTACGCTGATTCAAAAGAAGCATCAATTCAGAATTGGCACTGACCCTGTGTGAGAATAGAATGTAACTGGTGTCTGTGAGTGTGTGTGGATTATCTTGCACGTGTATCACAGGATCAGTGAAAACTCAGGGCAAGGGGGCTTCAAGTAACAGGCAATGTACTCTGAACTCTGACAGTCACTGTCCAAGCACTTGAGACTGCTCTGCCATGGAGTCCTTACCTCATCTACAGGGACACATCTTAGAAGGGAGTTCCTTGTGTTTAATACAGTCTGTTCTCCTAGAAAGTCTGCAAATATAGCATTTAACTCTGTCTTCTTTAATGTTGCTTTTGTGAGGGCAGCACCTAGATCTTATAGGTAACACTAAAGGAAAATGAGTTTTCTCAAAACTATGAAATAATCCTGTGAATGGGTGAAAACTTTCTAGTGACAGCTGTAAGAAGACTATAAAACAGTCTTCCCAGCTCTTCTTCCTCCAGCTTCCTGCCTTCCATCAAAGATCTTCTTCCTTCCTTCCATAATTAGCAGAAAACTGTAAAAGATGTGTAATTTTGTTCTCTGAAGGTGGAGTTGAGTGGTTTTACAACATGCCTTTAGAGCTAATAATGATTCAAAGTTAACAGTCACATTTATTTTAGAACGAGCCTGCATAACAAATAATTCTGTGTAGAAACTCACAGCTTATGCCTTTGCACAGGGCATTAATTTGGATGGAATTAGTTTTTGACACACTTTGTCCAGTTAACTTCAGTTTCCATCTCCAACATGGCTGTTGTTATTTAGTAAAAGCCTCCTGTGATGCAGGAAGTGTGAGGTGTCCCTGCTTATGGCAGGGGGGTTGGAACTGGATGATCTTAAGGTCCTTTCCAACCCTAATGTTTCTATGATTCTATGATTCTAAAGTGGGATGGATTTGTTTGCAGTCATCTTTAGTATAGAAAAGCTTTGACTTTCTCCTTCATTTTTCAGGAGGAAATGAAGATCACATCGATTTTCTTCTCAGAAAAAGTAGGGGGGTTGTCCACTTTAAGATCTGAACAGGTTCTTTACTCCCATTTGGCAATATGTGACACAGCATCCCTTGAGTGTCAGGCTATGTGAGGCATTAATCACCTTGTAAAGCTCTTAACAGCAGTAACAGATTATTTTACAACTGTTAGGGATCCTAACAGTAATTTTACTAATTTGAATGTAAAGCATGTGAACAGTGTAAGTGAATTAGGAGATAATACTCAATAGAGATATTTGCTCACAATTTAACATCTCGTTCTCAAGCTATTAGTTGTTTACTGATCTGCAGCAATGAAGTGCTAAAAGCTAAATACTGTGAAATGTTAAACTTTGATGAAAGATATGAAGACAGAAATGAATTCTTTTGCCAACACTGTGGTCACCAGCAGTGCCCTGACCTGATTACTTAAGCTGATGTTTTTCCTCAAGCTGTCATGAATCAGTAATGATCAAGTTTTGCAATACTCAATGATTCTCTTGTGAATAGCAAAAGGATTTGTTGTTGTAGGTTGGTCTGTTGTGAAAAGAAGTGTTCAGCTCTTGCATCTGCAGGCTCTATGCAGTATATTTTGTTGCTTTTTTGCCTATGGAATGCCATAACAAATCTCCTGAAGAGTTCCACAAAATGTGAGGAAAATTCAATCCGGCCTAATGCAGAAGTGACCCCTCTGGTGTCTTTTAAATCAACTTTTGTGTCAGTGTGTTTTTCCTTTCATAGTTGGAAGATAGCCAGTACAAGGATTCAGTTATAGGGCTTGACTTGTAGGCCTTCTAATAGGAGAAGGAACTTGTACAACATATTATTGTTATTAGTGGGGTGTTCTCATAGTAATTTAATATGCTAGTCCCAGAAAGCATTCCCTTTTCCCTTGCATTGAGTGTGGTGTGTTTGAGGTGTGTTGTCAATGGGGTCAGGAGAGGGACTAGGTCCCTGGGTGAAGCTGGAAATTCAATCCATGCTTCCCATGATTGTGGTGGCATTATCCTACCAGTAATCCTTGCAGCTCCTGACTGTTTTTTTCTGAGAAGAAAGGAACCAAAATGAGGGGAACTTGTCAGTTAAAGGGAATGAAAGATGTAGTTTAACCATTTAAAAAGAAAAGGGTGGCATGGCAAAACCTCTGTGGGGCTTATCTGAAAGATGCTTTATGTCCATGCAGATCTGTGGCTAGAGCCCTGTGGAAATCGGACTTTGCTTCAAGCTGTATGTGAAGTTCCTGTGGAGGCAGCCCTTTCCCAAAGCTCATAGAAGGAGTGCAGCTGAGTATGAGGTAAGTGGGACTGCTCTCCCCATGTGGCAGAGCTCCTGTGAGCTGAGTGACAGCAATCATTTGTTGGCTGATGGCTGTTCTCCCTTAAAGGGGAGAACATACAAACAAGCAAATCTGAATGCAGATGTTGATTTGAGGGCATGGTCTGACACTGGTGGAGCTTTACCCAGTTGATAGAAGGAAAAAAAATAAGAAAGAAAAACCCAGGGGAAATTTGAACCAGGCAGTTCTGTTCTGATGCAAATTGCTTAACATAGATTTGTGGTTTTAAGTATATGTGCACATTAAAAGAATGCTGACCTTTAAAACCATGGTTTCCTATAAATTGCTATTGTTGCTGTTCAACGCATATGACTTATAAGCAGCAGAAATACCATAAGCCTATGGAATTGGGAATGCACCATGGAAACAAACAGCACCCTAGCAAAATAAAGAGCTGTTTCCTCCATGGTGCTCTCCATTAAAAAGTCAACTTGGCATAGCTCCTTCTGAAATCCACATACCTCTCAAAGCGAAATGCATGATAAACTGGTGAATTAGATGGTAACCACTGTGCTTTGCTTTAAAACAAGGGCGGTTTTGATAAGATTCTGGAGCCGAAGTTATAGGTTGTGGATCCATAATGTAGGAATGCAATGAAGTTAATTCCTCGTTGAGATAATGGAGATCTGGAGATGTAGAGCTGCCCTCTAGTGTCACAATGACGGTATAAGGTGTGCTCGCCTGGTCGAGGAGCAGAATGTGTGCTGGAAGGCAAAGAAAAACGTGCAAATATCTTTGAAGGGATTCTATAGCTGCAGTTCAAATGTCAGACCAGCAGTGGAGAAGGTGTAATGTTAGACATAGAGCACAGGCATGGTGCCTTCTGGGGAGGTCTTTCACAAGTCTCATACCGTATGAAGTACAGAAGAGCTCCGTAAGATTTATATCCAGGGCTTGTTCCAAAAATCCTCCATGTATTAAAGAAGTTTGAATTTAGACATCTGCTTCAGCTCATTTTGGGCAGAGAGATCACCTGAACTTGCCCTAATCTAGGACTGTTGAAATCAATGGCTTTGTCCAAGGTTATTCTTTTCTAGATGAAAGAACTCTTCCCTGAATGCTACATTAATCTCCTTCACTTCTAGTTTGCATAGTCTTCTGCTCTGGTTCATGAAGAAAGGAACCTTCATGCATGAAATGAGCCAAAATTACAACTCCTCTGAACAGACTCACCTTAAAAAAGAAGATAATGTCTTAGTGGAGAGTGCCAGCATATTCTAACCTAGTATATGCAATTAAACTCATTTTCCTCTTGTTTAAACTGTGGTTTTAACTACTCCACCCCCTTAGGTCAATTTACTTCTTTAAAATTGCATGAAAAAGAATCAGAGTAAGTTACATAAGTGATGTAGCAAGCTCTTACATACAAAGATAGTGTCCTTTGGGAAACTTCATTTGTTGCCTTGTCAGAGCAATTAACTAACCCTCTATGATACAGTTACTTGGAAAAGCCTGTGAGTTTCTGTAATGGTTTCAGGGGTGTCTTTCCATGTGACTGGTTAGTCAAAGTTAAACCTTTCTGCCCTGGTACAGTATTTGCTGAAGCTGTTGTTGTATCTTCATTTCTGTGCAAAATGGGGGTTCTGTTTCAATTTGGCAACTTCACAAGACCAGGAATTCTAAATGCAATGCTTTGTCTTAAGGTTCAGGTTCTGGGAATAACAGAGCGTTTCAGATTCACAAAGAGCGTGCCACAGGGGGATTTGGGAGTAGATGCATTACTCCATTGTGGATTTTGAGATGACAGTGGATATATGTGCAAGAGAAGAGTGAGACACAGAGGAGAAGGGTGTGGAAGGCTCTTGTTGAGAAGTTTCTTTGTGTGTGTTAATATCGGTGTGCATGAAAGTAGAAGTAAAGATACTATTGATTGCAGACTGTTTTAACCAATGGTTACTCCCTGTGCAGAGCCTTCAAAAGATCAAAATGAGAGGGAAGGCTTCTGCTCGGGGTAGTCAGTGTGATAAGCAGAGTCTAAGGAGTGTTGATAAATCAGGTTTTCTTTAATCCGCACTTACTGGTTACATCTCCCTCTTATTCATGTTTCCTATAGCCTCTTTTGTTTTCCTCCTAATGAATGCAATGCTTAGAAGGCAAAAATCCGTTTTCTGGGTACAGAAGTTCTGAAGACATGGATAGACCTGTGAGCATACATGTACACATTGTGAAAAGCACATGCACACGTGCTTACACACAGAAAGAATACATGCAGCTGTGTAAGGGCCTCTGCTCTCTTTGTCTCCATGGGCTCTTTAGAGGCTTCTCTGTGCTAAGCTACACAAAGCAGATTTGGAGAAAGGTGAAGGATTAGGTAGCTCAATGGGGCTACTCCTTCCCCCATGTTGTGAACCATAGTTATTAAAGATGGTGTTGCTCCGGGTTATCTCTGGGATTAGGAACTAAAAGGATCCCTTGTAATGTGCATCTAATGGAGCTGTGTAACTGGAAGTCAGAGTGTGGTGCTGGAGGCCACAGCCAAAGAACCCTCCAGAAAGTCCTGACCTTCTCTGAATCACTGCAAATGAGGCAAAATCTCTTCTTCAGTGGGGTGATGTTGACTAATGTCTGTGACTGTCCCATCCAAGTGCAGCTCTCTTGCTTTTAGTGTGAGAATGGACATCTTGGCTCAGTCCTGTTGGTCAGAAAGTTCTTTGGCCTGCCCTGAATCTGATTGAAGGGGATGATGGTAGCATCTGACACTGATTTTTGATGTGGGGAGATGCAGATGCTCCACAGGAGCTACTTAGTGATTTCCCAGACAGAGGCAGACACGGGATGGACACTTCCAAGGATAACTAAGTCCCGTTAGACTCTGTGGTAATGATCATAGAGTAGAGTATCTGTTAATTCATATGCACTATACTGATGCACGTCACATTCTTATATTAACAGCCTGAGTCTTTAAAACTTACCAGTCTCTGTGTTTAGGTTAGGCTAAAGCACATGGCATTTGAAGCTGGTACACATGCTTTGGGGCAATAGTGAGACAGTAATTCGATAATACTGTACTACCTCTGTCCCTTCATGTGGGATGTTTTGTGTCCCATCTCACCATGCAACATATCTGGGAACAGGTATTGCTTTCCTTGCTTTTCGCATCTGTTGCCATCACCTATACAGAGCTACTTGCCACCCTTGTGTTCGGTGTTCCCCCTCTGTTACTGTGCTTCAATGCTTCTCATTGATGAGAGTTAAGAAAGTATTTTAGGATATCTGAAACAAAAGAAAATAGTCAACAGAGGAGCAAACAACTGCTTTGTGCTTAGGAACATCTTCACCTTTCATCAAGCCTTCCAGAACTGCTCCGAGGCTGGAACATGAAGCAATTGCTGGCTCCTACGGTGCCTGTTTTACTTTGTGTGAGAAATCTGATGCAGATTATATCTTCACCAGACTACCTGTGGAAGTTCATTTGCATGAGAACAACACTTAGAGTATCCTTCAGGCATATGGTAGAAGATGCAGAATCTCTAGGGAAGCTCATATTGCCCTGCAGATACACAGCCAAGAATATAACTCATCCCAGGGGAAGGCACAATCTCGTTCAGGCAGTCAGTGGGGGGTATCACCTCTGCAGTGGACCTCACTGTGGGTTCCAGCAGGGAAAAGGCTGTCAGCGTCATGGGCTGTGATTTGTTTTCTGCACAGGCTTGGCAGGCCTCCACAAACACCAGGTATCTGTCTAACTGAATTTGCAAGTTCCTCCAGCTGCCCTGGGGAGCTTGTAAGTTCCTTGAACCTCATTCCTGCCCCCATGGACGTTACAAGCTGTGACTGCTTTGCCAGCAGAGCTGGTAAGTTCCAAGAACCCCACATACTGGATTCACAGAAATTACAACCCTGCTGGCCACACTGGTCAAACGAGAAATGTTTTGGAGTTTCCTAAGCTTTAGCTGTTTCTCCATGTAATTTACAAGTTCCAATTGTGCATCTACGTAAAGGATTTTGGCACAAACAGCTGGAGTTGTTGGTGGTTACAGGCTCAGCCAGCACAGTGCATAAGCAGCACTTGGGGAATTTGCAGTGCTGACGGTTTCTGAGCAGAGCTTGTAAACCTGGTGGTCTCTGGACAGAACGGTTTTGAAACTGCTCCTCCTGTTGATTTAGCAGAGGAGATGCTGCTCTTGTGATCCTCGGGCTTCAGGCATGGGGTATAATCTATCACACCATTAAATGACCTTTGCTTTTATTGGAGCCTGAAACTGTGATTCATGGAGACAATAAATTCTGCCTCTCAACTGGCAAGTTTTGAAACCTCTCAGTGATGTCTTGATGTGGCAGAAAGGAAATACAAAAGTCGTTATCTGTGAATGAGAATATCAGTTCTGTGAGGTTTCTATAGAAGGATGTAGATGACAGAAGTTTGTAGCTTTTGTCAGAAGGTTTTCCTCTGGTGAGATCAAATGTGCTGTATTTAGCCAGCAAAGGGGGGGGGGGGATTTTCAGTTTTATAAAGTTAGGGTAA
Source organism: Loriculus beryllinus (assembly GCA_039877255.1). NCBI lineage: Eukaryota > Metazoa > Chordata > Aves > Psittaciformes > Psittacidae > Loriculus > Loriculus beryllinus. Next base: position 31,743 of record JBCJKH010025491.1, on the reverse strand, counting down.
ATTGGGTCAAAACATGTGCTATCCTGATGTTTTGTCTCACAGAATGCAGAAGTTACTTATTAACTGTAGTACTGCTTTTAGGAAGAAGTAATACTCCAGTTTCCTCATCAGAGCTGATATTTGAAGAATCTCTAGCAAAAGAAATAGAAAGATGCTGAACTTTCCTTATGGACAGCATGCACTATATTACAACAACAGCTTGGATCTAAGGATCCTACATAATCTCGATGCTTTTTCCCACCATCAGGAGGTAGAAACAACTGTTTATTTAAGTGTGTAAAACTGTGTAAGTTGCATCTTGTTCTTTCATGAAATTTGGAGTTGGGACTTGCAACTTTAACATTCAACACCTTTTTTTGTGTGTGTGTTTATGTACGTAAGTGTTCTTATACAGTATAAGTTGATGTGACCCAGCAGAGTTTGTTACATGTATAGAAATAATATGGCTGCCAGGATAGATTGGAAAATGATAGGAGAAAATAAGAAACTTCTAGACAGAGTACAAAAAATTGATCAAAACAGGATGTTATGTATATCTGCAAAAATCTTCCTACAGGCTAAGGATTTAGAGCCTTCTGTGACATGGAATAGCATTCCTGAGCCCACTACCTAAAACAAAGAAGAGCTGGGATGCATCTCTGCATCTGTCAGCACCTGCAGTGCCTGAGAAGGATTTGTGTCCTGTGTTATAAAAAATGATTTCCTTTATCTTACAGCTAAAATAAATCCTGTGGTCCTGTTCGCTGGTGTGTGCTCACTGAGCAAATGGTGCTTTCAGAGTATAGGTGGGTGCCTGAGCAAACACAGTTGCAGAACTGGGAAGTATCTTGTTTTGTGTTTGCTGTTGGCTCCATGAGGTGTGTGCCATGGTGTGCTTACAATGCACACTGCCAAAGGCACTGTTGGAGTTACACACTGCCGCATACACACATTTTTTCTATGTACATTATTACCTAAAACTGCTTATGTCATCAGGCAAACAACAGTAAGATCAGAAAGGAGGCTGTTGGTTGGATCTGCATTTCCACTGTCTGCCTTTGTATTCTTGTAGACAGGAGCAGTGCGGTTCCAAGGATATCACAGGATTGTGGGGAGAGCAAAGAAAATGGTTGATCGTATAAAATGTCCTGGAAATGCTTCCCTCATAAAGAGCTGTCTTCTGTTAGCTGACACACAGGTTGTTAATCTTTCACCTCCCTCTAAAACAGGGAATGTGACAATATATCTTTATGGCAGAGCAGTTTTTCTGTGTCCACAGGCTCACTTATTCTGGCTTTGTGCATTGGATTAGTTGAGCTGTGTGCCACTGTAACCTTCTGTGGCCATCTTCTGATGTAACTCCTTCTTCCAAACATTGTGGGCAGTCACCTCTTCTCCTGGGTGGCTGCTCCTCACATCTTTTTTCCATTATATTAGTAGTAAATGAACCAGCAGTTGTGACTCTCCAGCATTCCTCTCTTGACTGGCAACTCTTCCTCTCCTTCATAGTGAGTGAATAGAATTTGCTGAAAGGAGCAGGAAGGCAACTCTCTAGTGATTTGAGCATTGGACTTGATGTGCCTGACGCTAAAGTTGATTTAGTCAAAGCTATCAATGAATAAAACTTGCCTCATGTTTTTGCTTGAAGTCCCACTTTACAAGCTTATTGTATACATACAAGTATATATATGTATTTGAACTATAATGATTGCAACTGTTGAGAGTAATTAAACTTCAAAGCTATATTATTACAGACTCAGCAAGAACACCTAAAAGCAGAAGAATTTGCAGTAAAGACTATACAAATCCATCCTTAACGAGTCCACAGTGAGTAGGGATTATGTAGCACGGTGATAGCATTTGCTGTATAGAGGATCCCTGCAAAATCTAGACATAATGGACTGCACAGAGGACAGTGCACAGCTGGATGTTCCAGGATTATGATTCTGGGATTTTCTCTATTTCTTTTAATAGCCATGGCTTTGCCTTAAAGGGTGTAGCTGAAAATCATTTTAGATATGCAGGACTTTTCAGTCCAGGGTTTTGCCTTGACAGTCATCTGTAAAAAATGTGAGCTGATGTTTCGTTCCAGGATAATGAGCGAAAGGCCTGATTCTGCTGTTAGATTTGGGCTTATGAATCATCAAAAAGTGCATTAACCTATGTGTGTGGGTGGCTTACAGCAGCCTGTGCCCCAAGCTGTTGCTCCATCAGGACTGAAGAGTCATCCAAAAGGGTGGACAGCTTTGTGCTCCTTCCCTGCCTGTGCTGAGAAATGCTCCAAGTGGGAGGTGGATTGACCAAAACTAGGGAAGCTGGGGACCTCCGTGCTAGTTACTCATACCCTGCTGTGAAATGGGCATCTCTGGGGCACAGTTCTTGGGTGTAACTTACGTCATGAGCCTGATGGAATAAATATGGCATCTAAACATCTCCAAGTATGTGTTCAGGAAAGAGAGGGGCCTGTCGTTTAAAACATCTTTCTACTTGCTGAGATACTTGGGCAGAAATTCAAGAGATGTGTAAACTTCTCTAGAAGGCTTCTCTGTGTCCCTAAAGTAGGAATTACAGATTCTCTTTTTTGATGCAGTGACCTGTTTCAGCAGTCACCTTTTCTTTGCTCATTGCCTGGGCTTCTTCTTATCCCTATGCTTTTTTGTTTCTTTGTTCTTTCTCCTGTTTCCAGCGGGAATTGTGGAATAGTGTGGTAAAATCTACACAGATTTTTAGGAACAAGCACTCGTTTTGATATATATGCTTGAAAGAAACTCTACTGAGCAGAGGTACAAAATGAAATGATTCTCCATTACTATGTATAGTTAAACTGTGAAATTCCTTGACTTGATATTGTGAATGCTGCAGCTCGCATGGGTTTGAGGACATACAAGATAGTTCATGAAAAATAGGCTTGTAAGGGATGCTAAATGGGAATGTATGTCTTGGGGAGTTCACAAGCCACAAATTCTTGGAGCCTGGAAGAACACTGGGAAAGTACCACTGTGTTTATCTTGTTCCTGCACCTTGTTTTAGTTACTGACAGGTAAATTAACTGGATCTTTGGTCTGACACCATTGCAGTAGTTTTTATTGTAGGGAACACATGCCTACAATAAATGCCTCATTTTATGTTTGTATAGATTCCTAGGAAATTCCAGCCTGGATTTTATTGCCTCCAAAAGCAGTGGGAGCAGAGGGGGAGACTCAATACATTAGTATGTAATTACTGCCTTATCAAATACTTCCTCCTCCCCTTTTAATTTTGCTCCCAGGTCATACCTGTCACAAACAAATGTGGTGCCCTGTGATTAACAAACCTGGTGGAGCATCACATTTGCTTGCTGCCCTCTGGCAGAGGCTGACCCAGGGGGTGGGAGCAAGTAATGGAAAGGCTCTTTCCCTCTGAGAAGAAGGTTTCCTAGGGCAAGAAGTACTGGATACTCTCTTGGTAGTGAGATAAAGATAAGTAAGGAGAAATACAGTTAATGCCATTTTTTGGTGGCTGTCACTGCAGGCTGATGGGATGGTAGCTGAACTGGGATTGAAGTGAGAAAGGGGAGGAAAAGTAGTAATGGAAAAAGAGTAGAAGGTTCCTTTTTGCTACCTCATGTTTCCAGGAGCTTCAGTGAGCGAGCTCAGGAGCTGGCCCTAAGCATTCAGCAGGGAGGAGGGAGGCAAAGGAGTGCTGAAAAGGCAAAGTGAGAGGAGTCCATTGCTGGCTGCTGGTGGGGATGCAGAGTGAGACCTTCTCAAGTCCTCTGCCCTGTGTTTACACTGTGAAACATCATGCTTAAATGATGTTTCCAACCATGCATCTTTCTGTTAAGTATGTTTATTCTGTCTTTCTGCAAATCCTATGAGGGATGCATAGACATTATTGGGGTTCTGAGAAGCTCTGTGGTTTGTTTTCACTGTAAAGCTGTTCCCCTCCCTCCCTGAATCAGCTGAGTTCTCATGGGGCAGGCTTCCTTCCTCACCCACTTAGATCAGTTGCTCTCTGCAGGCTGTGGATGCTCTCAGCCTGATGCTGTGTGCAGCAGCAGCCGTGGGTTTTCTCTGCTGCAGCAAGTGTTGCCTCTTGATGCTGCCTCCACTGAGGCATCATTGGCAGGGTGGAGGCTATTTTCTTTCCTAGAAACAGGAAGAGAAGAAGAGGGTGAGAGATGGGAGGCCTAAACAATCTAGAATTAGATTACAGTATGAGCTCAATGACATCAGCTCCCTTCAGTCTTCCCACCCATTTGCTCTCTCACGGAATTTCTCTCTAGGCTGACCAGGATCTGAAGGTACCTATAATACCAGGCTGATTCCTTGGTGGCTATTTGGGACCAAAGGATCTGCCAGTCCCACTCCCCATTACTGGGAAGTCTAGAATATAGGAACTGCACGTTGCGCTGCACAAATAATTTGATGTTAACAGCCCCTTATCACTAGATTTCAGAGCACTCTAGATCTACTGTCAAGGGATATAGTCACCTTGAAGTCCAGTAAATGAAGATAAAACCTAGAAGGACTAATAACTTTTTCAGCTTTTGTTGTAAGAGCTCTCTCTTTCTCTCTTTTCCCCCGCCTTTCCCTTCTTTGTGGCTATATGGCCACAAAGTTCACAGAGTGCATTCACATTTAGCAAAACTGAAGTTTATGGCTTGTTTAAAAATACAGTTTTGTTAAAGATTGACCAAAGAAAAGGAAAAGTGGCTTTATAGAACTAAGAAAACCAGCTGTGTGCTTTGTGGCTGTAACATTTCTGAGCAGCATGGACTCTTACTGGTTAGGGTTGGCATAGTCTCTGTCTAAATGACAGTCTTTGACAAGAGAGGTCTATAACTGTGTGCCATGAGCTCAGAACGTGAGTGGCACCAGGCACTGCTGATTACAGACAGCTGTGTTCTTTCTGATGTCTCAAATATACCTGTGCTCTTTGATGTATGGACATGGGGGAAGCTGCTAAAATGGCCACAACACTTACTCCAGTGTCATGTAGTTCTGCACGTGTATGTGTGGTGATGGATCACTTCTGCTCCTGCGTCTGCACATTGCCAGCTGCCCAGGTTAGTGTATGTCCTGCAGAAATAGCTTGTGAGTCAATAAGCATAATAAAAGGGACCCATTTCTGCCCTCTCCAGGTAAAATACTTAATGCATATATCACCATTAATTATTAATACTAATTATTTCATCTTTTCATTGCTAGCTTCTTTCTGCAGTGCTTATTCCTCACATTCTGTGTATGCTTGGCCTGTGGAACTATGCCACTCACGCATGATGTGCTGGATGCTTTTTTGATGCTAGAAAAGATCAAAATAAAGCAATAAATGAAAATGTTTGGTTTATTCCCCCTTGAACACAAGTGTTTTAAGACGAAGATAGCGATTAGGGAGAAGATACATGAAAGAACAGTGTGTTTAAGTCTTGGTAGGCTTGACATATTTCTCCAAGAATGGGAAAAAAAGGGCTAAGAAACTGCTTTGGTTTCTTTCAGCCTGTTCCCTCAGAACCTGAGTGCCATCTCCATGTGCAGGAATCCAGGATCAGCATGAAGGGAGGAGACTGTAGGCCACAGTTGAATCTGATCCAGCTACACACCAACACAGGTGCTGTTGGTTCCCCTTAGGGGCTGGAATAAGTTCTGTGTCACTGCATAAACTGCAGCGTTGCGAAACTGGCACTTACCTTTCTGACCTTGCAGACAACATCTGCTTACTCAGGCTTCTTGTCTTACTCCTAAAATTACTCTTGCCACAAGCCATGTTTCCTGCCTTTCCGAAGGTGCTCCGTGTCTCTGCATGCACAACGGCACCTTTAGACTGCTGCTGTGCTATGCAAATTTCTTTCTCTGTGGAATGGTTCACTCTGAGGATTTAACCTGTGGACCTGTGCCAGCACTTCTCATCTCTGAATACATGGATTCTGGATTGAGGATCTGAATATAGATTTTGCTTCCTACCAATGGAACATAGTGAAACACACCTTCGGGTGATAAAACACCTACCATTTGTAGGGAGTGAGCTGAGCTCCAGCTCCCTGTTCTTATTCAAAGTTTGGGGCTAAGCTAATCTCTAAGTAGAAAAAATAGATAAAACTCAGGAGGAGACAGCCAGGAAGTTGTATTTAAAGTCTTTGAGCTTCAGGTCTGAATAAGAATAGTGAGTAAGCAATGTCAGTTGACTGTCATATAGTAATTAAGTTCTTAGGCATCCGCTTTCCCCTCAGAGAACTGTGGAGGTGAAGTTCTCCCTGTCAGAGTGCAGGTGAGGTTTGCCAGGTTACCTTTGTGAGCAGGTAATACATGTGCGTTCACTGACAGCTTTGATATCCTGCTGTACATCTTCCTGCTTCACTTTATCCACATTCCTGCTGTAGGTTGGTGATCACAATTTCATGTGGGATGAGATACACTCAAAATAGAGATACAAGACCTCCAACATATCCATGGATGTACTGGAGGGTCTGGATGCTTTGCTCTGAGCCAATGCTCAGCTGACAAGTTGTGGTGTTAATAGAAACTGTGTTGTGAGGGCTGTGTTCTTCAGGTGGGTCCAAGTCAAGGCTTACATTACTTTTGAGGATGCAAGAACCCACAGAGCTGCAAAGATCTGACAACTTAATATTTAATAAGCGGCCTGTTACTTACGCAGGTGTCACACGCTGTTAAGATTGGATGTAGTTCATTCAGTTCCTGAGGGAACTGTGCTTTGCCGTGTTCCAGTTCAGTACGGCTTTTGTTTCATCAGCAAAGAAAAGATTCCTCTCTACTTTTTCATTTGGTCTCATACATCATATAGTATGCATATTTTGTGCAGATATAATAATAATTCAAAACAGGTTGTAAATAATTTTGCAGCACTTTTAAATAAGGTATAAGTGACTATTGTTGCTAACTTTATATTTTGGGTATGGCTTATAAATATGAAGAGAAATACACAGTTGAAGTAATCACCTCAAGCAAGAACAGTCTCTTCCTTACTTTCTAATCTTGTTGTTATTGCACTGCCCTTATGTGGGAGGGAGTGAGGTGTCCCACTGAACAGCACTAGTACCTTTAGATTTCCCTCTGAAGTGAATACTGGTTGTGAGAGAGCTGCCAAGTTGTTGGTAGGTGGACATTTAGCACATATCTCACTGCAATATTGCAGCTATTCATGTTGGAACCTCCGAGATGCTCGTTTAGATGCTGAAGGCAATGCATTAGGAACTGATGGTGACTGATTATTATCCAATCAGTTCCTGATGCAGTATCTGCGACATCAAAAACTCTGCAGTGGTTTTGGTTGCATCCTAATTTTTAGCCTTGCAATGTTCCCATTTAATGTCTTGTCTTCAAATCTTAAACTTCAGATGTTGAAGCTTTACAAGTGTATGAGGAAGAAAACTGCTCATTTGCACCACTCAGGATTGTAGGAAACTTGCGTCTTTCATCCAAGAATTAAGTATTACCAAGAACCATTCTAGGTAACACTCTTGAGAACATTGTGCGTCTTACACAAGTTTTACTTCATTAAAAACTGTGGTTGGTTGGTTGAATAGTTTAATACAAGTTAGTCAGCAAGTGTGTTCTGCTTCTCAAACTGCAGGAAAGGATGTAGGCTTGCAGCAGGGCAAGCCTGCACATTCGCCAAGTGTTTGAGCTGTGAAATTAATGAGAGACTATATCCTTATGCCAGAGTGTATGGGCTTTCTGTGTGCAGCATTTTGGCACTGGGAACTACAGACCTAATGTTACTGTCCTACTTCTCACCCATTCTCTGGATCTGGAAAAAAACACTACATTTGAAAGAGATAATCTGGTTTTAGACCTGAGCCTTGATAAGGAGCCTCTGCATGTCCTCTGGATGAGTGTGTGCCAGGTATATCTGCCTGTTTGTTGTAGATGTTACTGTACTGAGAAACACACACAATATAAGAAGTGTTTTAGGAGGTCATTATAGCTCTCAGACACCAAGACTTCTGCTTTCACCCACTTCTGTTGGTAAGAACTAAGTCAGTGATTTTGGAGATAGTCGAGTTTGTATTTCTGTTACACTGATAGGGAATCAGGTTAGAGCTCCTTGTAATATGCCACAACAGAGGCTGACACATCATCATCGTCCTTGTGCCTCTGATCTGCCAACTGTTCCCACTCTGCCCTGTTCAGAGTGGGTTTTATGCTTTGTCGCACCATAGGTCAGTTCTAAGATGTAGTTAATTCTTTTTTAGTTAAAATCAGTGTCTCCTGAGTTTCAAGGCTGAAAACGAGGCCTGATTGAATACTAACCAAACATTTGACCAAAAGCCATGTTTAGCCACCAAATGTTTTGCTATTTTCTTCCTAATACCTCCAAATCTATTTGTAAGAATCAGCAAAATGAACCTGAAATGCATCTTCAGATTGTGTTCTGTTCTTGTCAGCTGTTAAGAGTGTCAGTCCATAGATCCAGGAGCATATATATAAAAGCTTGTAACTCATTTTGTTCCTGCTTCCATGGCACAGATGCCATGCAGTCTGATAGGTCTGTCTTATAGAATCGTAGAATCATAGAATTATAGAATAGTTAGGGTTGGAAAGGACCTTAAGATCATCCAGTTCCAACCCCCCTGCCATGGG
>JBCJKH010025491.1:0-23085 GCA_039877255.1 Loriculus beryllinus | reverse complement strand
CTGCAAAGAGTACCAGCCTCTCCCCTAAGGTATACTACAAAAGGCTGCTACACTGGCCTGCTTTAGGAGCAAAAGAAAGCAAGTCTACACATCCTGACCACTTTCCAGAAGATTAACTGACCAAACCTAACCTTTCTTAATTAAAAAGGCACAGAATCATCTGAGACTCCAGAACACTGTTATTATGACAAGACTAGGGAAGAATAATGTGCAAAAAAATACATGTGCACAGAGTCACTTGTGCCACCCTCCTAATTCAACACCCCAAAACTCCTCAGAGAAGTGACAACCTTTAAGAAGTAAACTGGGGAAGACAAATAGAAGTTATTACAAGGAAAACACAATCAGGCTGGCAAGGCTGGGGGGAAGAGCTAATGCTAAAAGGATTTAAATCTTACTTTTTTTCAGGGTTTGTTTGGAGAGAAGGGGGAAGGGAAAAAGATGGTGGTTGGAAATGTCTTCAGGATTAGTATGTTCCCTCACTGCTTTTGAAAATCCCATTTGGTGCTTATCCCTTGTTGACTTCCATGGGAATTGAGCGTGTTTCTGTTGTTTAAAAACCCCATGTGTACTTACATGCATCTTTACTTATAATTCTGACTCTTGTAATTTTGAAAAGTGTCATCTGATTGCTAGCATAACTGGAGAGTTGATTTGTGTTCCTGTCCTGGATTTCAGACATGGTCCTGTCTAGAGAGTGCAGCTTACTCTTTCTTTTAGCATGAATATTACCTTCTGGCAAATGCCAGTTGACTGATTTGTTATTAATTTTGCATATGCAATAATTATTCTTCCGTGTTTTAAGGTGTGCCAGCTGCATGGGACAGAGAGGATTTTGTGCTTGGAACTAAAAACATACAGTACATGTTTACATACATACATGTTTAGAGATGCAGTTCCTATTGCATCAAGCAGATTTTCACAAAACCGATCTGACCTTTAGATAGGGCAGCAACGTGTTTAATGTGCTTGTAATTTATCTGAAGGCTTCACTGATTTTTATTTCACCGTTTAATATCAGACACATTTCCATTAAAAGGGATTCTGCCAAGAGCAATCCAAGTCACAGTTGAAAAGGAAAAGATGCAGACAAACACCTCATCTCCCTTCACTGTTCATAGGAAATCTGTATGAACAGTAATATCAGGTATCTGCCTATGCTGAGAGGTTGGTGATTTTTAGGATGAGTATCAGCCAGCTTGCATGTGTGAAAAGTGTTTCTCTTCTGAAGTGCAAATAAATACCTAGAAATGCATGGTAAATTTAACCTTATGAAGTGTTGGAAGTGAAGAAACTGACAGATTGTGGAAGTCATCCAGCAAAACTAAGTTGGATTTGAGTAATTTAAGAAAGGTGCAGAGTAATTTGTTCATTGAGTGCTGGCAAGAGGCAGTAGGCATGGCTGTTTGTATTGCTGTAATGATACTCTGCAGCCAAGACAGGACAGACAACTGCAGCTGACACTGCCTGCTCAGGGAAAGAGCTCAGATGGGTTTTAGCCTTGTGGGTTTTTAGCTTCCTTACTGCAGTTCCAGACCTAGAACTGCTTTGAGACAAGCAAAATTTCAATAGCTAATAGAAAGTCACAAACACTGCGGGTAGGAAGATATCACTGATCTCCTGCTAGCCTTTCTAACAGGGGAGGTCCAAAGGCCTTGGAGCAAAACATGAGTTACTGTGTCTGTGCTGGGTCCCACCAAATATTCATCCAGCTTATTATTCTTCTTAGCCTTCTGGCTATGATTGTAATGTCTGTTCTTGCCTGTTAATAGCTCATAGGTCTCTGTTGTGAGGACTTGCTATTAAATAGATCTGTGGAGCTTGACTATGGCCTATGGCTTTGCTGTCTTCCCCATGCTCTTGAAATCCTTCAGTGACTCATCACAGTAGAATACAGTAGGGGAGAACAAGGTGACCAAGGCAGAGAAAACATTGCTTTCCTGTATGTCCTCACATCTTCTGTCATTTGCAGCTCAGGGATTTCTTAGACCAGTGATGTTATCCTTGTGGTAAGCTTTTGATGGAGTCTAATAGTCATCCTAACAGTGTCTTCATCCCTTTGGGAAACTGGGGATACATGTAGTGATTAAGAACAGTATCTTTCACTGGCGTTCTCCCTGGACCTCCGTGGATTGCTGAGCTGCAGTACACAGGTACAGCTTGGTTTTAGAGGCTGACAGGAGCAAGCTTGAAGGTGAATTGTGTCAAGTGTCCGTGGGAGACTGCTGAGAACCAGAACTGTCTGTGGGAGCTGCCTCTGAGACAAAGGCTGATCTGCCGGGTGGTGCTGTGAGGACTGCAGTCATAGGGATTGTTTGCAGCAGAGTTTATAAACCTACACGTGGCACTGGGCAAGAAGGGAGCTGTGGTACATGAGACAGGAGGAGCCTGTGCAGACTTATGCTGTAGGCAAGCCAGGAGGCAGAAACCAGATGCTGGAGGGCCTGTTACCTGGATAGAAGACTTAAAAATGTGGCAGAGCCAATGGGCCCCACATCATGCAGCGCTGCTGACTGAAATGAGTTATTTGGCTTCAGAGATGAGTAAGACTGTACAAATACAGAAAAATAGTGCTGGAAATGAAATTCCTGCCAAATTCAAAATTAGCAGCTGTGAGTGACAATTGCTAGCAGATGTCAGGTTTCTATTTATTTACTTGTTTTCTGGGATGTTTATAGGTTTCATTTTAATCTTTCTTGTTTAGTCTTTCAAATATTCTCATGTAAGATGCAGAGAATTTGTATACCAGCTCTTGGCAATGTTGAGACACCTGGGTGAGATCCTACATGACAAGCAAAACTCTGTAGGTGTTTATTGCAGCTGTAGATCTTGTTTATTTACAGAATGACATGTTATTAAACAGCTGGGGTGATAGGCAGAATAACCAGTCTACCCTCTCTGGGCTAGTATTGACCATCATCACCCACCTGGCTTCTTTGCAGAGCCTGCAGAAAAAATTAACATCCATCCAAAACCTAAGTAGCTGTCAGACAAGAAGCCTGGGCACTAGCAATGCAATGGCAAAACCATTCCTTCCCCTGGAAGAGAAGAGCAGGCACTTGCAACTTAAGGATGCCACTGAGCCAGAGTGGCTCAGTGCTCTGGAGCCATCCCATGAGCTGGTGTCTGCAGTGCAGTTGCCAGGCCTCTGAGTCTCTCCACATTTGCAAGGAAAGTGTGAAGGGAAAAGGAAGACTGTAAAATTTTGCTTCCAAGATGGTCCTTTCACTTGCGGCTGTTGACACTGTTCTTGGTCCAATGACCACGGCAGAAATCCATGTTAGCAGCTGTTTTCTCTATCAAAGCATTTTCTTTGGATGAGAGCGTCAGCTGGCTGAAAACAGTCTCCAACCGTTTGACTTTCCATGGTGGGGGTGTTACTTTTATCACCAATAAAATATGAGAACCTTTGGATGTGGTGTTACCTGGCTTACTTACACATCCTGGTAAAATTTCCAACAGCTTCTCTTTTTTTGTGACTGTCAGCTTACTTTTAATCTCCTGTGCAGGGAAATGAGCAATGCAAGCTGAAGGGTATATTTTCAATATGCTTCTTCCCCAAAAGGGCATACACTTTGTGTGCTGAGTGGGGAGAGATGGAATGGGATGGGACTCTCTGCAGTTTCAAAGGAAACCTGAAAACTTGTTCTCAGTTTATGTGCAACTTCCTTGTGTAGGCAGCTAGACCCTTGGCAAGGACTTACTGTCCCTCACTTCAGGAGGCTTGAGGATTTTCCTTGTTGACTCTGGTTTCATTCCATTTCAGAAACATATGGAAGAGGGGTGCAAAAAAGAGTTCAACAGCCTACTTCAAGAAAACAGCAAAGTGGACTGGAGAGGACAGTATGCTGGGAGGGCAGAGACATAGGTCTTATCCCCATATTTGTCATTTGATGCCGAGATGAAGGCAAATCACTTTAGGTCTCCTTTACATTTTATTCTCATTCTTTTTTTCCTCCTTGTCTATTGAGCCTTTGAATGTACAGCACCTAACACAACGGGAGCTAGAGGTCTGGTTGGGGCTGCCATTACTGCTAGTCATTGTGACAGTGTCTCTGCAATGTGTCAGCTGTGAAACATCTGCCATTCCTTACCCATTCCTATTTGACAGTGGCAGCTTGTTTCTCTTACATATACTATCTGATGAAAAAAGTAAATCTTGATGGTCTGGAAAGTTCTGCAGTAGTGAACAGTTTGGACTGCAGCCGGGATTCAAACAACTCTGTTCAGCTTTCCTATGCTGGTTAAATTGTCCTTAGGTTTAACTTGTCACTCGTGCTTTTCGGCGTCTTTGTTCTCTCCTGAATAAAAGGTGTTAGAAAAATCTCCTAGGTACAAAGGTGTTACCAAATATATATCCAGAAACGCTCTCTATTACAAGTGCTGCCATGTGTGTGTCATTGCTGTGGAGTATATGGAGAATGAGTGGTTATACTAGAAGATACGTAATCTCTCTGAAGCCTTTGTATGGAAAAACAATGCCTTACTCCATAATGCTCTTGTTTTTGGTGGGTATTGATGCAAAATGTTGGCATTAACTTTTGATAAATATCTTCTTTTGTCTTAATGGGTGAAATTGGAACTCCAGGCAAGACAGCAGCAGATCTGTCAAAGACAAACAGCTCACCTTCTGCTTTAAATCTTGTTGCAAAAAAAGAAAATTGGATTTGAGGCTGCAGGCCACTGCCTGCAGCTATTGCTTATTCTGCTTATTTGGTGCTCTGATATCTTGCGGAGACTGGAAAGGAGTTACATGTGTTGGAGTTACATGTGTTTCAGTACACAGGTATTGAAAAGCCTGTCTTCATTGTGATGCAGCATTCTCCCAGCCATGGGCAGAGGTGCCATTGCCTAGCCCTATCTGCTCCTGCCTACAGAACAGCATCTTCCCTCTGTGCTGTCAGACTGCTCTGCTTAGTTGGCTCTGATGGGTCTCCAGGGACTTTGTCCAAGAATTCAGCCTTAATTTGAATTTACCTTCACTCCCAGAAGCTAGACTATGAGATTATTTTAGGAGTGTATATGTATGTGTGATAATTCTCATGTGTCTGCCTCAGCAGGTTCTGACAGACTGCTGTGCTCTTTGACATCATGAATTACAGCCACAATTGCATAAAGCCATCTACTAATTTTTTCCAGTGGTGACTTTTTTGTTCTAAAAGGTCACGGACTGCGCTGCTGCTTGCTGTTTACTTAAAGAGAAAGAATGTAGTCACATATGTTCACATATATAAACCATAACTGGTCTGATACTGTACTGTGTACATTGCTTTCGTTTGAATAACTGAAAACAGACCAGCGTATGTAGCTTCAAAAGTTGAAGAAGAATGAAAAAGGAGGAAAACGACTGAGTGCATTTTGGTTTTCTTTTGGGGTTTTAGGTTTTTTTTTTTTGTTATTTTGTGTGGTTTGGGATTTTTTTTGGATTTGTTTAGTTCGGGTTCTTTTAATCTTTTACCAAGTATTGTGGGTACTGTAAAGCAAATAAATGTGTAACTTGTTTGAAGTTTCTGCCCAGTCAGGACATGGCTAACTGATAAAACCGAAACCCTTTTGTAAACGTTTGGAAAGACAGTTACAGTGATGTGAGAACCCCTGGCACAGTGTAACTGAAGCATTTCTGAAGAGGGCAGGAATGGTTTTGTAAAATCCTGCTTCCTTGGTGATTTTTGAAGAAAATAGGTCAGGACTCTAGATTGTAGTCTTGTTGAGAAGTCTTTAGTGCCTTAAGAGAACTTCAATACTTAGCTGAATGGCCTTTGTATCTTCCTGCCAAAGGAGGCATGGCTTTCAAATTAGAGTGAATCACACTAGTAGGTGATTTCTGAGGTCCGGTTATGACAGCTGAGTTCCAAAGGCTGAGAAGCACATTACATTTCCAGCTATCCAACTCTCTCTCCAGGACTGTCAAGTAATTTGACTAGTACAGTTCCAGAGACCTGGCAGATGCTTCTTTTCTGTAAAAACTTGCTAGAGTGATTGCAATAGCTTTTAGTTTAAATTGCAGAACATGAAAGGGATTGTGCGGAAAACATGATGTTGTGGATAAGACACTGAGCTGCAATGTGGAGGAAAATAAGCCACAAAACACTGTAAAGGAGTAACATGGACTAAACATGGGAAGTAATACGGGAAGAACATAGCCTGGTGTTGGTTTATCAGACCCTGACCTGCATCCCAGCTGTGGTTTAGTCCATGCATTGTGTAACACTCAGGGGACTCAAATCGTGCATCCCCAGTACCCATGTGGTTCTTGCTGAAGCTTCTGAAACGTCTGGTTCCTCTCCTGGTAATTCACAAGTGGTCTGCACGTGCAGACCTTGCTACTTACATCATGGTATTGTCACGTGAACTCTTTTTGTTTTGCCGTCAAAAGTACATGATTTCATCTTTAAGAATAAGGAATGAGGGTTACAGGAGCAAATAGCAGACCTAGTACAGGTCAGTAATTAATTTTCTATTTTTGTTTTTCCAAGGCTTATAACTGTGTATTGAGATGTGCTAAGCATATGGATGTTGTTGTAACTGTATATACAGCATATAGATCGTAGAAGTGTGCAAAAAAATTATGCACACACAGCTGTGAATGCAATTCACTAGGACACGTACCCTGGCAGTAATGTACATTCCCTGCTAAATGTTTATTGTGTCCTATCTGTGTTTATTTAGATGCTTTAATGTGTGTTTTGAAGCTGTGGGGCTCCATTTGCGATTGTTTCCTCGACCAAATATGATGTGGTAGACAAGCAAACTAGGTCATTAGTGAAAGGCACTAGATAGAAATCAACACATTGATGTCCTCTGACTACTCATCTTCTTCTGGATTGAAGGGTTGTGCTGTTGATAGTGAAATGATGGATAAGGACAGAGGATGATCAGTTAGAATTCAGTTGGAGTAACTGATATGGCTTAAGAATGCTGTCTTTATAGCTGACATTGTCATTTAATGATAAGCATCGAGTTGTCCATTGCTGGACTGGAAACTATGCAAAGAAGATTGCTATGTGATGTGCACTGTCTTTCCTCTGTGGAGTAGATGTGAAGAGACTGAACTAAGACTATCTTCGCTTCTTCTGAAGACCTGAGAACAGGATGTCTAACTAGCATGGTTAAAGCATACTTAAAAATAGCTGAGAAGAACGTGTCCTTCAGATAACTCTCAAAACTTGCTGAAGGACAGAGCATTCTTTTACATACCAAGGCCCAAAGCAGTGAATTCCAAGGAGAATAATCTCTATCTCTACCATAGCTGCTGCCACAGGTCTGGGCTGCCAGACTCTATCAGATACTTAGTTATTTTGTTCTTCTGATTTATGCACTGTGCTTTTCTCCTCCTGATTTTTGCACTGTGGTTTCCTCTGGTGTGTTTATTTGAAGTTGTCCATCACATTGAATGCCTTGTGACTAAGGAAAATAGGCTGAGGCTCCTTCAGAGCTCTTGGCTATGTCTCTAGTCATAAGGGAACTAATTGAAAAATTAGGCCCATTAAGCCTGAACTATTCTTTCTCTGACCCCAAGACTTTTCTCCTCTGGATGCTATGCTTGGGAGAAGTGTTCCTTTGCTGCTTTTTTAAGGGATTTCAAGGAGGATTTCAAACCAAATACTTTAAAAATTAAACAAAAACTAAACCCCACACATGCAAAGAAGTTTCTCGCTCTGCTGTGAGTATTATGACAGTGAGTGTAGCAAGAAAAATATGTGTCCTTTTAGGGAAGTAAAAAAAGGAAGGCGAGAATCCATCTGAGCTTATAAGAGTACAGAAGGAATTTCTGCTTTGAAACAGGAGTAATTGTGCTGACAGAGGGAGGCTGACTTTATACCCAGCTAGCTATCATGTGATTGCATTACTCTACAAGATCTCCTTCACAACTGTATGCAATATGGTGCTGCAAAATCAATCTATTGGCTTCTGTATGCAGTGTACTTAATGGCATTAACAAATGCAAATGATTCTAAGTTGGTAGAAAACTAAATGAAGCTTATGGTGTCATCCAAAGTCCACTGAATTCAATAGCATGATTTGTATCAGGCCTAAAGTAACTAACTTAAATTTATAGATGATCAACATGTTAATTTTCTTACTGACTTTCTAATGCAGTAGTAGATTTTTCCAATAATGCTGAAAAAGACTTCATTGTTTTACTCACAAGGGGAAAGGAAGAACCTCAGGTTACACATCGATTTCAGTATGCATAATGCTATGTATTCATTTGAAATTACTAAACATTTTCCATAGGAAAAGTGCCATTCATGTCCTTAGAAAGTAAGGCAATCTTGAAGATCATTTATCTGCTGTCAAATTTGAAGAAGAAATCCACAAACGCTGTTAATGAAAAATGGTGGATGACGAACATTTCAGAAGCATAACATTCCTATTCCACATCATGAGGTATAGTTGGAAAAGGCTGTAAAAACAAATCTGATTTCTGTAAATGTAAACCAGCCATCTCATGACAGATTTTCAATTGCAGTTTGTAATCTAGTCTTAGGCCCAGTTAAAAGACTGATTTAGTAGTAATGTAACCAAGGTTACACCATATGTGTGTACATAGTCACTAGATTCATAATAATCTGTGCTACATAATACAATGTGGATTACTGTGAGTTTAGCAACTAGGAGGAATCTAGCTTAAAATAGAAGTACAAGCATTTTGATACTGTTTTGGACATGTGTATCTGTGACCTTTGCAACAGTTTTGCTGGAGGACAGTCAATTGTTCAGCTGCTGTAAATCTACCACATTCCAAAACCATCAGGGCATCTGCATTCTTTTGCACAAGCTGACACTCTCTCTCAGAGGATATTGCATTCTCTTATACTAATACTAATAGCAGAAGCATGTAAATAATTTTATTAAGGGGAGTAGACTCAGGAAAAAACTGTTGGATCACAACCTGTAAAATTAACTTCAACTTAACTGGGAAAGAATAGATCATTGTTTTCTAAAATGGGTACTTAGCAATAGATTATGATATTCATATTTGGGCAACTCTGTGAAGGAAGGTGCTGAGAACTGAATTCTCCTACACATATTGGCAGTATTCCTACGTATTCAGCATACTAATCTGCTAGGCTGAGTAGAAAAACGAGTGCTTAACTTTCAAGAAAACAAGAGCTGAGCACTCTTGGTCAGTGTAACTCCTTAATTTAGTTTAGTTCATTCTTCTGACATCATAGGAACAACTGCTTTCCGTTTCCTCAGACTTGAGGCTTGTAGAAAAGAGATGCTGGGAATAAAGAATCTGCATAGGATTCAGTCCATGGAAACAGAGGCTGACTGTCCAGATGATGCTGGGAGTAATGGTTATCAGCAGTCCATCCCTGCACCGGCCTCCATTTGTAAGCTGCTGGTCAGCACTACATTTCTTTGCATCTCCCTTGACTTGGTAGGGTTTCTGCATTATTCCTATGTTCACACTGTTGAAAAGTCACTTGCTTTTCTCTGTGCTGTTCCATACTAAATCCATTGATGCAGTGTAGGATCTGGCCAGTAGCATCAGAGCCACAGTTTGGTGATGTTTTATGTAGTCATTTGGTCTGTGGTGTGACACAAACTTTAATTCATTTGAAGAATAATAAGTACATTTTTGTATTTGAAGAGACCCTGCTTTTCCCTTGTGTGTTCTTCCGTCACCCTATCCTTCTCAGCAGTTTTAGTGCCCTGGCATTATGCTGTGAATAGCTTCAATCAGTGCTGTGGAAATCATGGAGCAGCAAGTGATTTGGGTATTGTGCATTCTTGTTCTACTAGCATTAGTCGTAGTATAAAGTCATTTCACATTCACATGAAATAACATATAATTCTACAAAAAATACCACATACCTGACACTGCTCTAAATTGCAGCCTGTGAACCTAATACCTGAAGCAAGAGTGGGGCTGGAATTTGAGAAGTGTTCAGCAGCAGATAGTTTGTTAGGCACTGAAAGGAAAGTATTCCTGATTCTGTCATCAAAGGAAGAAGCTTTGTCTGTATAAGCAGCCCCTGAAGCCTTTTCAGTGGGATTCTGCACTCTTTCGCTGTAGCAGAAGGCAGCAATATTGAGCCTTCTAATAGTAGACCTCAGCCAGGTGAAGAGCCCTATGAATTCTTCCAAAGCTGATTCCTTTACAGTAAAATTCTAATACAGTAAAAACCTTTCTGAAAAGGCACTAAAAACATTTGCCACAATCCTGTTTTCTGTTATAAAATCTCATTACCCAGTAGGACTTGCAGAAAATATCCCACTGAGCTATGGTTAGCCCACCCGTTGTGTCCTGGCCTGAGAGCACTGGTGGTTCAGCGAGCAGAGCAGTCAGCTAAGAAATGCAAGATTTTCTGATTTGAGTTTGATCTGTGTTGACATGCAGGATGTGCATTGATAAAGCAACTTTATAGTAAGCAGTTCTGCCAAAATGTTCAGAAACATCATGGTGTTCTTCCATCAGCCAGGTATGTAGTGAGCCCATCACTAGGAGCTGCAGCATGTGGGAGAAAGGGAGAGGGAGAGGGATCCTTTGTGACAAAGTTGCTGTATGAGAAAATTGAAAGGTAAACTGGTTATGAAATCATAATCATGTCTAGATATAAGATTAGCATAGTCTTTCAAACAGTATAACCTTTTCCATCTATAATAGATTGCAATTATGAAATATGCTCATTTTGAATTATATATATATTTATATATAAAATTAATGTGGTTCACATCATAAGTACCTCTCCAAGCTTATCTGCATATTCCATTATAATTCATAGTTTTCTACTAAGATAGCCCCAAACTAATCAGTGCTTTACAAGCTAATCAGCTCATACCATCACAAGAGGCATAATGCAAGTAATTATGCTTTAATTCAACTTCCAAACAAGGAGAAAAAATCAGATTGAACAAAAAGAGGCTTATGGTGAACTCATGAATTGATAATCATGATTAATGGAGGATCTCTAGGAGAAGATGTGGTTCAGTCTCTTACCTGTGACCCTTTCATTGGGTTTTCTGCACATCATATATGCATTCAAGTGAAAGGACAGACTTTTTCTCTAAGATGCTTAATTATGACAGTGGATTCTCAGGTCCTGTTCTTCACTGTGTTCTTGAATCTCTGTAAATATATGGACAATAGATCTCTCTTTCCAATATTTATATAGTGATCTGCAACAAAAGCTGAATAAAAGCACAATATAGTTTTGCCAGAGAAGTTAACTTTCAGTAGGATTTTGTTTTAGAAAAATGCTTTGAAAGTAAAGAGAAGTAGTAAAAATTCACAGAATCACAGAATAGTTAGGTTTGGAAAGGACCTTAAGATCATCTAGTGCCAATCCCCCTGCCATAGGCAGAGACGCCTCACACTAAACCATGTCACACAACGCTCTGTCCAGACAGGGCTTGAACACCGCCAGGGATGGAGCATTCACAGCTTCCCTGGGCAACCCATTCCAGTGCCTCACCACCCTCACAGTAAAGAGTTTCTTCGTTATATCCAATCTAAACCTCTGTGTCCCACAGTGATCTAGATACTTCCATGAGCTTGAACTTTGGGTGTGGAAGGAAGATGCTTACAGTAAATGGTGGAATGTAAAGAACATTTTGTAGGGGAAAACAAACCGTATCTGGTGACATCTGGTGACTAATGAGAGTGATAGCTGAGTCCATACAAACATCAGGAACACTTACATCAGAGGTACTCCATTAGCATTTATGAGGTAGAAATAGCATCAGTCCACCAGGGCTCTTCCAGATAGGGCACTTCCATCTCAGAATGATTTTCTTCTTTAATTTTTCAGGACTAAAAGGAGCTTGTGTCATACCCCTGTTTTCCTGAGCACCAACTTCTGCACATCAGGGAGCCATCCTTTGTCAGGTTCCTTTCATCCTTAGTGGGACATAAATACTTTCTGGCAGACTACAGATGCTCCCTGAAACCTCACACAGAAATAAAACTGAGGGAGACATCCCTAAGGATTTGCCGTCTGGAGCTTTCAGCTATAAAACTGTGCTGAAATGAATATAATTATATGCATGTATATAATACTGCTTTCTGCTGGGTATCCACAGGCTGACTAAAGGCATCTAATGTTAATGGGAACCTTGCACTGATTTTTGTATCTTTAGGCTGGGCTGTAAATTGCAAGCACTGTAAATATGAATGATAATATTCTAATTGTGGCTAAGGAGCTTAACAGCTTAGGAAAATATGTGAATGGCATTTGGATTGTCTCTGCTTAACATAATACTGAATCTGAGGTTCAGCATAACAGGATTTGTATTTGATTACTTGGTAGCTTGCACACTTAAATCAGCTTTGATATCCAGCCAGAGTTAATGGTGACTTTATAGGGGCACTGTGATGGTTTCTTAAATTCATGGGGTTGATTTAGAGACAGAAGATACTGCTTTAATTCCTTATTTATAATGGTATATCTAATTACATTTTAAAGGCAAGCAAGAGTGAAATGAGATCTCCATAAAGGAAGTTGTACATCTCAGTTTCCACACATCACACTAATGGTTGGTACCATAAATACATAGATATGATAGCAGTGTTTCTTGAGATGGGAGGTGATCATCTGTTCCTTTCCAACATGTGAACTTCAGCTTTAAAAAGTTACAAGGATCCTAACTGGTTTGAGCTGGGACATTACCGAGATCATAAATGTGGGAAAAAACAATTGCAGTTGTTTTGGGTAATGGAACATTCAGTGTAGATGGTGGTTATGGTAGAACAGGGATCTTTGAACCTGTGACAGGACAAGGATGAGGTGCAAAGTCTGGGCACAGAACTTCGTCTGAAAAAGATGTGAAGGATTAAACACTGAAGAGCTATCGCCTGCCCCACAGGTTGGTGCTAGAGCAGTGTTTTCAGAAGGTATTTTTACCAGTAACATGTTCACTGGGGTTGAAATGAGATGTAATGCCAGAAAAATTCGTTAACCCAGCTAGCACAGATACTGTGCTGCAGTGGTGAAGTGGGGAGGGTAGGAGTTACCAAAGCAAGATCTGGAGCTCAGTGTACTTAATGGTTTGAGTAAACCATGAGGTTCATCTTGTGTGCATGGTGTGTTTGGATTTTGTGTACTGCAACAGTATCTCTTGGTTGTGTGATTTAGGTGCCCCACAGGTCTGCTAATCCATTAGAGCAAAGAAATTGCTGTGTTTAGCATAATCCCAGGTACAACTGTGAGAGAGTTACAAACTGCTCACAGTTGCCAGCTGAGATTAAGCCAATTCACAGCCATCCAGGGTAGGCCTGCAAGTGGATTCATGTCAGCTAAGCTCCTTCCCTGAATGTCCTACACAGGAAAAAATGGCATAATTCCACAGACAACACCTGGAATTGTGAAGATCTGTCATTAAAACATTTAGGGCCTCTGTGCATCTTGTCTGAGAGAAGTATTATTAAGCAACTCCATTTGTTGAACTGAGAACTAGTTTATTTGGTGATCTTTGGCATGCCCCAATCTGTGTGTAAACTGATAAAGCAGACTTGTTCCTTCTGGTTCAGCCTCTGCTTATTTGGCTTCTCTTGTATTTAATGGGGAATATAATAAAATAGAAATTCAAGGGAATTCTAACTTGTGAGCAAAAAGCATTTATGTAAAGCATGGAAAAATGCTATGCCTGTTTCTTCAGCTCCTCACACTTACCTCCTTCCGTGCTCCTGTAACTCTGCTCATCAGTGCCTTCAAACCAGGGGAGCCCATCTGAGCAGAGAACTATGACCAAACCTTGCTCCTGTGTTTGTTCCTTATGGAGCTCTGTCAGTAAATCAATGTTTAGAAATAAAATGCCAGAACTATGCAGGAGAACAGGCAAGAATCAAAGACGTTAGATGTACTGGAGACATTTGGTGAAATTAGAAGCAGATATTGAGAGAGTGTTCAGCAAATAGCTGTAAGAAAGTTTTCTGAAGGATGAAGTCACATATAAGCTTGTCTCCTAGAACTGGTTACCTGCAGAACATGATAAACAAGATCATTCACTTCATGTTTCATCATGGTTTGCTGCACCAGCAGAACATGATAGCAAGGAGAGTGAACTGCTTTTCTCCCTGCAGGCCCTATGGGCAATATTCTGCTCATGGTATCATAAAGACAATGAGGGTCACCCTACCTCAGCCCATCCCTGGGGCTGTGGTGCACTGAGGAGTGCTGCAGAGCGGGTGAAGCAGCAGCACTGACACCATGTCCGCACATCTGCTCCATGGGGTTGCTCCTCTGTGGTGATAGCATCCTCTGGCTGATGGAGGGCAGACTCCATGGCCACGGGCAAGTCCTGAAGGAATCTTTCCCCTGCACAAGCCCTCTGGCAAGCAACAAGGTATGTAATTGGATCAGATGCTTTTGCAAGCTTGAGCTGCTTTCCCTACCTTGAGGCCCACAGAATACAGCCTGTACCATCAGTGGTATAAAGCTGTGTTGCTTTTTCTCTGTGCATGGTGCGGGCTTGGAGCATGCTGGCAGGGGAGCAGCTCAGAAATCCTCAAAGAAAACAGCTTCTACTGGAACAAACCCGGGGCAGGCTTAGCAGGAGGTCTGATTATGTTTGCTCAGCCAGTTCAACAGTATTTGCTGGACAAAAGAAGGCATCAGGTGATACAGAAAGTCCCAAACAAAGTTCCAGATGAATACAGGCCTGAGCAAACTTCCTCATCTGTGGTAGATCTGTGGAAGTGGAGGAAAACTTGTGGCTAAAGGAGAAGCTCAAGAGCCAGAAGGCATATGTCTGCTGTTGTTTCTTGTATAGCGGGTGACTAAACACAACACTACTGAGAATTCTGATTTCTCTGTGTTTCTCCTGTAGTAGTTAAACTGTTTTCCATTGATGACAGAAGAGTTAAAACCATGTGGGTAAATTCTTGTAGCTCCTCTTCTTGCATCCCTGTGTGCAGTGCTCACTGCCATGCAGAGACAATTTTGACATGGTACTGAAATCATAGTCAAATAGCAGTGGATGGATGGTGGCTGTTAGATCGTGATTCAGTGTGAACCATTTAGGCTTTCAAATGTGTATTTGTAGAACTGTCATGTAAGGAAAAGCTCCAAAGGAACAGGAGGAGACCACTTCTAGGTAGGAATTTAGGCAGGCATTACTACAACATAGTGTAAATATAGATTAATGTTACATACAGAAGGTACCTGCAGAGGTTAGATGTCTTTCCAAGGTTAAACATCCATTTTCCACTTTCTGCCTCCTAGCTTCTCTATGAGGAAGAAAGTGTTCCAAGTTCCTGAAAGACTGGGATCCTCTCACTTTTCAATGGTGCACGAATACCTTATGGTCGAATAACATTTATCTTGCTCTGACACATGTAATCCTGTCATGTAAAATCTATCCCACACTGCAAAGGCACAGAGGGGACAGAGTTATCTCACACAGGCAACCATCACTCTGGTACTTCCTAATCTTTAACTGCTTGATTCTTCAACCTTGATGATCTTTTGACATAGCTTTTTCTTCTCTTCATATGTGGATGTAAAAAAGTTGTGAAATGAGTGCAAGAGTGTCTAAAAGAGTTTAGAACTTACAATGCAAAGATCGCATGACTTCAATATTTTTTGCAATTCAACTTGCAGTGAAAATGTCTAATGAGAAGTCCAGATACAAGGAAGGTTTTGCTTACATTTGGAGTTGATAAATAGTAAGTGGAGTTCCAGTTCTGTGTGCTGCTAATAGTAAAACAATAATAGATAGTCAGTATTGAAACATGGGCACTCTACAGGAAAAGAGATCCCTGGTACTTGGTGTTGGTCATCGTGATATTGACTGGGTGCAGCTTCAGAAGAGCTGTGTTACCAGTTCATCCATTACCCTTACTGGTGGCAAGTCTTTAAGAGTTTTCTTTCTTTCTTTTTTTTTTTTTTTTTTTTTTTTTGTAAAAAGGGATTTTTTAATATGTCCTGTTTCGTTTTCCACTCTTTCATCATGATGGGTCAAACCAGCTCCATAGCTTTAGTGCTGGCTGACAAATCTTTAGATCTTGCTTAAAAATATTAGCTAATAAACAGGTAGATGGAAAGAGGTCATTAGAGTGAGGGTGAAAGGCTTTGGGAGGAATCCAGAGCATGAGAATTCAGACAGTGTGAAAGCCTGGTTTGATTTCCCCCAGATTTTATCCAGAGAACAATCAATGTACATTACTGGCATTATTACTCCAGTTTTATGATAAGATCTGAAAACCTGCAGAAAAACTTGCTTTTCTCTTTCACATGTGATATTTCAGTTGCTACAATGGCAGCTTTCTGAGGCTGGAGGTGTGAAAGCATAGGTACTGTTGGCAGCACAACAAGATGAGAAGTATTTAGGATGATGTCAGCAATTTAAAAATACCAGAGGAACCCCAAAAGCCTCTTAATCAAAACAGTAACAAAATAAATGGTATGAGAAGAATCAAGGGATTAAAACTTTAGATTAGCCCAAAGTGATGGTAGCATCCATTTGAGTCAGTTCTTAGAATCAGGCTTTGATTTCTTTCTCAGGGCTGGATTTGTCAGTGTAGTTCTTCTTTGATGCATTTCTTTCTGAATCTGAATGGATGGGGAGGCTGCACGTTATTCATCAACAGCATCTTTGGATGTACATTGCACTGTATTGATATCTCTGCAAGGCTTGGGCTGACTGAATAATTGAAGATGGATTTAAAATGCTAGTGTGGAATAGTCAGATAATTTTTTTAAGATTCATACAAGGTAACTGATGGTTTTATTGCCCAACACATTTTATGGCTTATTAAAAGAGTCTGTGAAGACATAGTAGACAACATAATAAAAGTAAGGATAATTTACAAGGGTCTGAGTGGGGAAAATGTGTCGGTTCCAATTGCAATTCTGCCTCCAGTCCCAGAACTGATATTTAAGGCTTGTGTTGAAACAATCATGATATTGAAATGAATGGGGCTTTGCCATTGTTTGGAGTTGTTCTGGAATAACAGCACAGGTTTTATTTGCAGATGCTGACATGCCAGTTGTAGCTGCACGCACAGTTATCAGCTGTAATCATGGTAGCTGCACATGCTTGCCCTCATCATTTGTCAGTTAACACTTGCTTGAGAAGAATAGATTAGACTCATACCTTGATTTCAGTCTTTATATACATTCCAACCTAGACTAAAGGTGGTGACTCTCCTGGAAGAATAGTGGATTGTTGGGAAGTGCTGGGAACTGGAGAGTCACATAGCCAGGCTGTTGTGCAGACTAAGTACGTAGCTCTTGTAAATAGGGAGAACAGAGGAAGTGTACAAAGGGGAAGCAATAAAATGTGTGAGAATCACACATTTCCAGTGAGAGCTCCAACCATGTCTTTTCCCTGCCTTCATGTCTTGCTCTTGACTGTTCTTCTACCTAAGTAGTATTTGCTTTATGTGCCCTCCTGCTGGAATAGTGCCCTGCACTGAAAACACCAGCATCCTCTCTGATTCTCCTTTCCACTGGAGCTATTGGTAGCAAAGCAGCAAGATCAAAGGAAGAGGCACTTTGGTTTTCCCTAAGTCCACAGTAGCTGAAGTTAAACCTAAGTGACATCCTTATAGCCCAGGTAAGCATTTGACTTCTCAGCAGGATTGCAAGTGGATATGATGGGTCTTCAAAGTCATAAGTGTTGTCTAGAAGTCCTCTAGCATAGCAGCAACCAAGAAGATCAAAGTCTTTTCATCTAACTTGCAACCCAGATAAAGGCTGCAGTCCTGCTTTCTCCTTTCATGAACAGCTCAGCATCACCATCAATGTCCTTTCAGGCCAAGCTGTCCTCCTGTCCAGCTTTTATGTTTTGTTCAGGTAGAGTGAATTTTCCAGAGGTCTATCTTCTGGACTAAGTTGATACAAATGCTGGTACAGTCACTGGGAGGTGAGCTGGGCCCATTCAGTTCAGTGTTATGTTAACTCTGGAGCACCAACGGGACGTGTGCAGTCAGCTTTCTGTGAGCTTTATTTGCATCATCTGTATTGTCCTCCTAAAACTGCACAACCTTCCTGCAGCTCCGCTGTGTAGCTCATGGTTTCATCACCTTTCTGAGAGCAGTGATGACAATAAAGCCATGTGTATGTATGGCATAGGAATATTTCTGTGCACACGTAAGCTTTTAGGAATGCATTTCTGAGCAGGATGATTCAAGAACATTCTAGAGTTGTTGCTTTCCTGAGCCATCACGAATACTTGTCCAACTGAGTCTGTTGAATGTCGTTCAAGTAAGCTGAGCTAAAAATTCCCAAATATCAGATAGTTCTAGGAACATTTTAAGGAGGAAAAAAACCTTTTTCCATTCATGAAGGCCTGCATTGGTGTTCCCTTATCTGAAACAGCTGTTTCTTTCAAAGTGACTTATTCTTGCTGTTGCTCTGTCCAAAGCTGGATTTCAGAACATTCATCAACCCAACAGCTCTTCAAAGCATCGTCATTTTTAAGAAGCTGAACCCGTCCAGCAGTGCATGAACTAACCCATGAAAACCCACTTGTGATTTAGGTTCAGTTAACAGTAAGTGTAGCCTACTACTGGAATAGTTCAAGTAGTTGAAATAAAACCTATAACAACTTTGTCCTTTAGTATACAGATGTTAGCAGTAGTTTTCCAGTGTCCAGTGGATTAATTTATGTGTTTTTTATGCTTTTGGTTTCAACTTTTGGCTCATGAAAAGTATTAAGAAAATAGCTTGCAGTCAGCTCCATGCTGTTGAGAAAATTTGGACTGAAATCAGCTCAACTCAGCAGAGGTGCAGAACATCAAGTGCAAACTTTATAATTACTGTGCATGAAGATGCCAGATTGTAGAATCTCTACAGGTAATTGTGAGATTGCTATGAAGACATCACATTTGCCTGCAGAGATTTCCCAGTCTGTGACTTTTATCCAGGTTGAAGAAGAGAGAGAAATCTTTTCTTTCTACTAGTCCATGGAATATTTTACACTGGATTTCCAGTAAGGTGTTGAAGGAGGTTCTGTTGTGGAAACACCATATGGAACTCCTTAGTTTTCAAGACTAGATGACTCTATTGATAATAATTGAAACATGGTTTGATCCTGACACTACATTCTCAGTCTGTGTGGATCCCTGTCTTCCAAAGGTTGGTTTTTGGATGCCTTACAATCACCTGGGACTTGATCTGGCTGAACCAGAGAACACCACACTCTAACTGTCTGTGAACTTCTTGCCCCTGCCTCTACGTCTTTTTTCTTGGTTTCTATTACAGCAACTGTAATTTTCCCCTTTCCTTCTCAACACTCAGTCTGTTGGTGATCAAATGGCAGCAATTTGCCTTCTGTGAACACTTCTCTCTGTCCTTCTTTAGTGTAGTTGTTGGTGTCAGGCAAGAAAGAGACAAGTTTTAGTCTCCTCCAGTCACCACCAGCCCTTTGATTGCTGCAGCCCTGTGCAGGTTCTTTGGTACAAACCTCTCCCCTTCAGCTGATGTAATACTCGCCTCATTTCTGACTCTCTCACTTGTTATGTCTTGTTGTGCATTTTTCCATGTAAATCGGGCATTCTTTGAGGCCCAGATTATGAATAGACTTGTACTGAGCGGGTGGTTAAGAAAATGAAAAGAACACAAACAAATGAGAGGAGATTAATCCTGGACTGTACACTAACACTTATGCTAATTGCAGACAGTAAGCACAAGAAATAAAGAAGACAAAAAGCCCTTCTTTAACCTACTTTAATACTCCGTTTGTGAGCAGCTGTGAAAACCTCAGATGAATTTACTCAGTTCTGCTGTGGAGCTTTCATTTTAAGAGATGTGGTTTTGCCAATGCAAAGTGATCCAAAGAATTTGAAGGATGAGGAACAGATCTTTGGTGTCTTTTGCTGTGGCAAATCTTCAGTGTGCCTTAGGAGGAGCCTAAAGAGCACTATTTATTTCTCCTTTGTGTTTTGGAAGTGAAAGGCTGTTTTGTACCCTATCCTTGAAAAATCCATGCAAAAAAGCCTCTGTAAGAGGTGACTCACAGCGACTGCTTTTACAGTACAAAGGCAAACCAGCTTGTGGCCTTGCTAAGCAGATTATCAGGAGAGGTTGAAAAGGTTCTTTCTAGAGAACAAGTAATTCTTGTCATTTTTGGTGATGCCAGCAAAGCACTGGGGAAGTGGAAGTGAACACAGAGACTCTTTTGCCCCTCACCACATCTTCAGTATCAGAGAAATGAGCTTGTGTAGAAAGAAATTGAGGTTATGGAACATAAAACCCAACTGACAGAACCTTCACAACACCCCTGTATTGAGTCTATGCTAAAAACCAATGAGTGTAGTCAGCTAAATTCCATTTTAAAGGGAAATGAGACTTTGGACTGAAGATGGTGATGCTGTGTTTTGAGACAATGAAATCAAGTATCGTTCATCCCTGAAAGAAATCAGAATGAACTGGGAGACCAGTCTGTTGCTGCATCCCTTCCTACCCCTTTGATGTAAGGAAGCCAAAACTGGCTTTGTATGCTGATTCATTTGTAAGCACAAAGAATAACTTAATCTTCAGACTTTGAAGCTTTCTGCTGGGATAGATAGTGTTTGCCACCTAGTGACTTGAGAGTGATGCATTGTAGTAAAATCATCACCTTGAAAGTGGGAAAGAGTGGATTTGTATGCATTTAACAATGACTTGCTATTGATGGGTTGTTTGTAGTATCTTTACTATTACTACATTTCGGTTTAGGTTGTTAAATGCCTGTTCCTCCATTATTTTACTGAGCTGTACCTTTGGCAGTGAGGAAAACAGAAGCTTCCATAGGGCAGAGCTGGTGCCCGGACTGTTATTTCCCGATGATCTACAACAATGGTCCTTTAGTAACAGCTGGGCCATGTCTTCTTTAGACAAAGCCACCGTGGGGCTGACCCCTCCCCGTGCTGAAGCAGAACTGTTTCCCTGGCAACGCTTAACTAGCACGTGTTTTATTGTTTCAGACTGCTTTCCTGGGCTCTTTGCAGGTGGTGGAAGATGCTGTCTTAAAGAGGGGTCGTAACCTCGTGAACTTTCAGATGTTGCAACAAATTGGGGGACAAAACCAGGGATTTTTGCTTTCAAATGGATTAAGTAAATCTTATTAGAAAGCCTTTGCGAGGCAGATGTAACCCACGGTTTGATTTTTAGCATTATATCCAGATGCTGATACAAGCATTTCTGCTGACAAAGTTTTGTTACCAGGGTGTGAATTAGAATCATAGAGTCATAGAATAATAGAATTCAGACCATGTAAAAAGATTTCCAATAAACACAATGAGAATAGGCAGATATTAAGGTTACTGTGACTTTCTTTTGTCTTTGTTTTAGCTGGAATTTGTTTCTCTGTATCTATTTCTTTTGAGTTTGATATTTCAGGTTGATTCAGATTGATTAAGATTGATTTATCTTAAAAATACACTTGGATCTATCAGATTTCTTAGGTTGGTCTGATGGATTTCAGGATAAATACAAAATTATCTGTGAACATGGAAAGGATGGTGATAAGGAAAAATAACTTAGTATTTTAAGTTGGAAAGTGTAGTAGTATACTTCTGGTATAAGCATATATAAGTAGTATACTTACAACGCTCACATACATGCAGAGTGTGCGTTTGTATCCATATGTAGGGAAGCAGAATGTTGTAAATAACAATTACATCCTCATTTTTTCCTATACCAAAATTAAAAGTGCCTTAAAAATGTACTTCCTGCATCCATCCCAAGCCCTCTTCTGTGGGACACAGGAATGTTTTGTGTTACAGAGCTGTTTGTTAAGAGGAGAAAGTTCCAGGACAGGAGTGACAAGTAACATGCGACATAGGATAAAAATGGGGATGGATTTTAATCACTTCAGCAAAATCCATTCGTGATCTGGTGGGATGAAGAGAGAGCTCCCTCTCCTGTCTGCGGGATAACATTTATAGCAGCTGTTTACATGTTTACTGTGGGTAAGGTATAAATATAAATGATGTTTAAATGACTTGCTGGGAAGCTTGTAATAAGAGGCTCATATTCCTCTCTTGGAAAGAGTGTTACATCTGCCTCTATCCTCTTTCTGAGACATTCTGAAATGCTTCTGTTGCATTGCCAATGGGCAATTCCTTTAACAAAGGTGCTTTAACAAAGCAGACAACCTGTTATGAGCAGTGTGATCTAAAATAGGCACAAAACAAAGCACCGCAAGCTTGTACAAGGAACGGTCCTGATTCAGATGACATTAACTCTCAAGCCTTGGGCAGGTTCAAGCCCTCAGGATTGTGGTTAATGATTAATTCTGGGGTTTACTTTTGGGGATCTGGAGAACAATGAAAGAATTGAGGGCCTTCATGGAACGTATTTAATGTCCCATTTCGCAGATAGTTTCCTCAAAGGTGCAGCAGTGGTAGGTGTTCCCAGGCCAGCCCATCTGCTCCCTTTGTTCCAAAGCACATATCTCACTTGCAGCTTGGATACCCCTGATTTTTAGCTGTGTCCCAGGCAGATGTGGAGAGAGTGAGGACAAAGTTCCTGCTGCTCACAGCTGAGCTGTACCCAAAGATTTACAACGCATATAGAGCAGTGGAGAGTTGGAGGCTGCTGGTGACTGCATCATTTCATCAGAAGAAAGCAAATAAGTAATTTAGCTGAAACCAGGACATCATTTACTGAAATACAAGTGTGAGTAAGACTATGCATTTTCTAAGGTGTTTGTGGCTCTGTATTAAAACACTGATTTTTTAGTTGGTAATGGATTTTTTTCCAGAGGAATTTGGGCATTCCTGTATAAAGTAGCCAGTGTGACTTGGTTACTAGCTGTTGTTTTATTTGTAGACTTAACGTAGGTTCCCTCCTGTATCTGTTCATTAAAGTGTTTTTGCTTGTCTTCTCTCTGTTGCACATCACATTTTTGCTACAGGTACTAGTCTTTATATAGCTTGCTCAGTCTTTGTGGTGGACATCTCATGACAGCAGCAATCACTCATCACCAACTCAGGAAATGTCATAGAATCCCAGCCTGGTTTGTGTTGGAAAGGAGCTTAAAGCTCCTCCAGCTCCAACCCCTCCCACGAGCAGGGACCCCTTCCACTGGAGCAGCTTGCTCCAAGCCCCTGTGTCCAACCTTGCCTTGAACACTGCCAGGGATGGAGCATTCACAACTTCCTTAGGCAACCCATTTCAGTGCCTCACCACCCTAATAGTAAAGAAC
>JBCJKH010025490.1:0-29737 GCA_039877255.1 Loriculus beryllinus | reverse complement strand
AGGCATTGGAAGAGGCTGCCCAGGGCAGTGCTGGAATCACCATCCCTGGAAGTGTTCAAAACCCGTGTAGATGAGGCTTCCAGTGACACAGGTTAGTGGTGGTCTTGGCAGCGCTGGGGTAATGGTTGGATCTGATGATCTTAAAGGTCTTCTCCAACCTGGTTGATGTTACAGTTCTCTGGAAATGATGGAGCAGATTCCAAAATATGGTCCTAAGAGGATCATTTGCAAGGGAATGGATTTGCTGTAAGCTGTAGCGTTGCCGTGGGTAAACAGGCATGCTCAGAGGGCCCTAAAATACTCAGAGGGTCTTGCACAGCTCCAGAGATACAGAAGAAAAATGAGTTTAAAATTGCAAGCTCACTGCCTCACTGGGGAAAGGCTGCTTCAGCAAGGCGTTGTTTAAAGGCTCTGTTTGCAGCATGCTTCTGAAAATGTGCTCTCGGAAACAGGGATTTGTGTCTAAATGGGAATCCAGACATACAAAACACTTCATTTAGTCATGTAAATGTCTGCATAAAAATGCAAATGTGGTACCTATGGCTATTGCCTCTGTATTGGGCTACAGTCTAGCGTATAAAAGGCATACTGATGAGTTTTCAGTGAGTTTTGTGAAAATACTTGAACAGTCCTGGGCTCTGAAGTCTAAAGTTACCTTTTAAAGCCATTTAAAGAAATAGACACTTGGGTTTGCACCCCAGTGGCTGAGCTTCTTCACAACTTTGAAAATGCTTCCAATTTAAAAGAGATCTGAATCTAGAGATCAGCTTTATTTCTGACTTTGCTGCTTGTTCATTTCACTCTGGGGTGTATTTCCTAGATGCTTCCAACCTCAGCTGATGCATTTATTTACTTAATTCAGGGGTTTGTGATTTCTGAAAAGCATGTTTTGATCTTCAGGCAGATGCAGTGCAGCTGAATCCAAAACACAGTGTTTGAAGGGGACGGCTGAGGAACAAAGCTTCCTGTGCCTGGCAGAAGCAGCAATAGGCAGCAACACCGAGCTTCCCGAGGAGTCAATTCAAAACTGGTGATCAGTTTGGATTTCAAAAGTTCCCTTAATTCTGTGTGGCGTGTTACCATCTTGCACGTATCATTTGATATTCTCCTGCTAGGAATTGCAAATAAGAATGTTTTGGCTGGCACTTAAATGAAATGCCAGATGCTCTGGAGGGATGTGGGTATTGCCAGTGAGTTGTGCATAACCCGTGCTAACGCTGTGCTGCCATTCTCTAATCCGTTTTTAAGAGGAAGAGTTGAAATGCTGCGCTGCCATTCTTCCAGCACTGCTTCTGACAAGAACAGGGAGGTTTATCTCTGGGTAAGGCCAGACACTGTCTGAGCTGTCTTCCCAGGAGAGCAAGCAATGAAAAATGAGAAGGAGAAATGAAAAAAGAGGAAACTCTGGCACATGAGTGTGGGGACAGACACACACCTCCCCACAGCTTGTCCTGGGGGAAAGAGCCTTGCTTATCTGCACTTATCATAGGGAAAGGATACACAGCGATGTTTTTGCAGGCATTATATGTTCTTTCTCTTCTCAGTCACGTCTGGAGATGTGCAGCTGATTTGGGGATTTGGGGATCATCTTGGGGGGTTAGGTTTTCAATGCTGGGAGTCTGTTTTGCAGTGAGGAAAAGAAAATAATCAAGTTTGGTCACTGCTGGTGCTATGTATTTCAAAATGTGCCTGCCCACGAGGCTCATTTCCATAGTTTAAGCTATTTTTAATTTTCATCTTGAGACCCTGTGCTCTGGTGTATCAGATATAGTAGAGTTATATTTAAATATATGAATCTCTAATATCCACTCTCACTCTTTTTTCATCTCTCTTTGCTTGCTTTCCTGATGATTTTCCCTGCCTGCCTTCCCTGGCACTCTCTCCCTCCCTGACTATTTAAAAGAAACAGCCTGGCTAAAATGGATGGGGTTTGTTACTGCAAGCTCAGATTTCAGGAGCCTTGTCAGACAACCAGAGCCAGCAGTGCACTGGGATTGCCTTTATCCAGCCTGAGAAACCGCTGTTTATCAAACTTGCCATGTCCTGGCTGGAGAAGCTTTCCCGGAGCGGGAGAGATCGGCTTCCTCCTCGACAGCCTTGTCACAGGGTGCCTGCTGCCTGCATGGCTCTGTGCTTAGCCCAGCCAAACTGCCTGGAGCTGCCCTAATGAGAGATGGGCCAGGATGCTTTGTGCTCTAATTAATAAAAAATTAACCTCTGGTCGCTGGCTGTTTCCAGCAGCACTGGTCTCCAGGGAGGCAGATACTGCTGTCTGTCTCCTTCTTTTGGATGGGCACACATAAGAGACAAGGAAAGCACCCTTTGCCAAGAGGTTTTCCAAAGTTTTTTTCGAAAGCATTGTATGTCCACGTATATAAACTGTAAATCATCCTGGGATTAAGTTTATCGACTCTAACCTTTGATACTGGTTTTGGGGAGGGTTTTCCCCCCCTACTTTTGCTCTTTTGCAGTCATCATAGTGAGCTTGCAGGGAGAAGTTCATCATCAGAAAGGGTTCAAAATATGTATTTTTTGTTTTTCTCAGAGGGAACATGATGCGGTCATCTGGCTTTGGGAGAGCAGCTTTTCTAGCCCTGTGTGTGCTCACTGGAGTAGGTGAACCCAATGTTGACTCAGAGCAGGGAGAGGTTTAGGTTCCACCAGCCGATTCCTGACCAGCCGCTGACTCTCTGCGACCTTGGAGGAGTTACTAAACCTGCCAGCTTTGTTTTCCCCAGCTATAAATTAACTATTATTTCCATAGCAGGCAAGGGATTCCTGTTTAAATTGATGTCAGAGGTTTAGGGTCTGACTTCTCAGCTCCATACAGCATCGCGAACTGTAGAGCAGTTAAATTGGTTGGGCTCAATCTTTACATTGCTCCAGCTTATAGTTGTGAATGTTAATGGAGATAATTCTTCCTGGAATTACTATGTTTGGGGGCTCGTGCAGGATGCTGGAAACCTTAATCCTGTGTTTTTGTGCAGAGGCAAGATAATACTAATACAGGATAGACTATGCTTCAAGTCATGTGTGCAAGCAGTTTTGGAGTGCACAGTAGGTCTGTGGTAGTCACTGTTGGACACCAGACATTATCTTTGATATGATTTTGAATTGCTTCCATGGTGCATAAGCTTGGAGGAAGGATACAGCATTGTCTCACAAGTGCTTTTTTTTTAATCGTTTGTTTTTGTATGTGCTCACCAGATGAGCAACTTTTGTGAATGCATCACTTCTGTCCTTCCTGAATTTCCTTTCATTTGGGCTGAGGTTTTGTTTGATGAATAGCAGAATAAACCTGAGCTGGTCAGCCTTGATTTCTGGCGTGCCGGCTCTTCAAGGAAGGAGAAGGAAGGGGAGAAGGGAGGTCAAATTCATCTTGAGATGTCAGACCACCATGGAAAGAAGCAGATGTTATCCTTCACACAGAATACCCTTGCCAGATTTCAGCTAGATGCTGTATTAAATAGCTGATAGCAGCACAACCGCATGGGTGATCTTAAATACTTTCTACCCATGTCAGTGCCTGAGCGGTAGAATTGCTCAGGAGATAGCTCCTGAGTTAGCTCTTGGTAGTAAGTTCGTGGGCAGCCTAGCTAAAAGGTGATGCTGTGGTGATACGA
Organism: Loriculus beryllinus; assembly: GCA_039877255.1. Classification (NCBI taxonomy): domain Eukaryota; kingdom Metazoa; phylum Chordata; class Aves; order Psittaciformes; family Psittacidae; genus Loriculus; species Loriculus beryllinus. Next base: position 26,114 of record JBCJKH010025490.1, on the reverse strand, counting down.
TTCTGGTGCTGTAAAAGCAGCCCCAGCAGTAGGACTCCAACCCATCGTGTTCCAGCTCTGGGCCACCATCATCAAACACTGTAGGTTTCATCTTTATTCTCAAAAGCTCTGCTTTCATTTTCCATTACTTTCAAGTGTTACATTTACTATTAGTGGAGGTCAGTGTCAGCTCCTTGCTGAAGACGAAGGTAGAGTTTCATGCGGACTGGAAAGAGCAGCATGCTGTTTGCAAGTAGGGAAGTTTGTGGGAATGATCAGCGTTTATTGTGAGTCAGGAGGAGGCTATTCATGTTCTTTAATCACTTTGATTCTTTTCTGCCTTGACAGAAAAGGGTGGGGGGGGGGATATGTCCATCTTTATGGAATATTCATCAAGGTAAATCAAATTCGGCTAAAAAAGAGTGTTCGGGGAATAATATTTTTAGATCTAAAGAGATCTGTCTGATAAGAATGCTGTGCAGTATTCTTGCTTGATAAATATATATATATATATATATATGGATATGCATAGAAACAAATACACCAGCTTGGTCTTCTGGTTTATTACTGTTGGTTTTGGCATTGAAGTAATGTAGTTCTTAAAGTAACACTGAAGAATATCTTCAATGCATTCAGAAATCAGAGGGAAACAAACCCATTGCAGTGAACTAAGAAGCTGGCAATGGAGGGTGCTGATTTTTTACACTTTCTGAAATTATTTCTAGCCAAAAAATGAAGCAATTTAAAAGGCAGCAGCTCTTTGCTTTGCACCAAAGCTCTTTGCTTTGGATCTTTGCAAATGTGATAGTAATTTCCCCACATCACCTATTTCAAGCCTAAATGTTTAATGAGTAACTGCCTACAAGTGGCAAAAATTAATCAAAATGAGAATGCTTTTAAGTTATGTCTTTTAGCTTCTTTTCAATAATAGATAATTATTGACATTTCTAGGAAGTAGATGTAGTCCCAGAACTGGTAGCAGTAATACAGCAAACTCCTTCAGTCCTTCGTTTCACTTGAGCGTTGGGTTCCTCCTTGTTGATGAAGCGAAACCGTGGGTCTGTTGATGGCAACAGCAATGAGCCCTGCAATTGAAAATAGGCCGTTTCCAGCGTTTGCACATTTCTTTTTTGAGGCATATTCAGTCTTTGAGGTCTCTGCTGAGACCTCAAAGGGAACGATAACCGAGGTTATAGTTTTTGTGGTGCAGAAATATTAGCTCTCTGGCAACCGGACTACACATACCAGACTTATTTCTCATAGGACACCGGAAAAGGTTCAGTGCAGACTGTAACACAGACAAATTGTTGATATTTCAGAGCACAGACCAGGAAGGATTAATTTGCCCAATAACTCTCTTCGTGTGGTCAGGAATTCTGAGTTGCAGCAACCCATTTGGCGAATGACTTTGCTAACATCATCTGCAAAACCCAACTTCACACACTAAACTTGAGAGGGTGTATTTTTTTGTTGTTGACAAGTGCTGATATAGGTATAAATTTCCCTGCTATCCGAAATGAGAATATAACCCTCAGATGTGTGCACTGAAGGAGAGAGGAGCAGGGCTGTTAATGCATTAAAGTGTTTATGGATGTTGGTTTATCAGGCTTTGCAGGGTTTGGTTCTAGTTCAAAGTGTAGATTCTTGAAGCAACAGAGGTGGCTGCTGAGCCTTACTGGAATTGGTTTGTTTTTGGGTGTTTTGTGTTAAAACTGTGGTTTGTATTACTTGGGAACCCTTTTTCTTGCAATCTCAGGAAATTCTTGTGTGTGTGTCCCCAGTGTATAACATGTGCACATTTCTGATGTAAAAGTGCAAGCTTGCGTATATGACATCTATTTTTACTGTGCTGAGACCTATGTAAATACAGTAAAGGTGTTTTGTGCATGCTGATGTACATATGCGTGCATAGAAAGGTCCTTCGAGATGTAGCTAAGTGTGCAGTTCAGTCTATGAACCTCTCTGTCACTGAAGTTATATTCCGAGTTAATTTCTCTATTGTTTTTGATCTCAGAGCCATCAACATGTTTCTTTACAAACAGTAAATGAGCCCCTTTGTGGATTTTCAAGCTCCATCAGGTTCAGGAGTAGTAAAGCCTATTTCGGAAAGTGCTTTTTGCAGTTGTTCTAAATGCGAGCACAGCTTCTGCAGTTGTTGTTCTTCATGAAAAGCACTTTTTGACAATCCTAGAAAATGTAAATTTAATCTTGATAAGTGCTTTCACTGAATGCAACCTTTCCTCTGTAGTGGCAGAGTGTGTATTACGTCAGCATAAGTGCATTCAGATAGCTCTGTACACAGGCAAGTGACCTTTCCTTCAAAAGATGGTTTAGGATAATTTTGAAGAGCCCATTATCCATCATAAAGTTTTGTGTAGATTAGGGAAAACGTAATAGGAGTTTTAGGTTTTCAGAGGGTTTTTTTTCCCATGTAACAAAGCAAATCAGGACTTTGCTCAAAGTCATTTCCCACACTGTCTTCTGAGCTGATCATTGTCATTATCTTATGTCTAGAAAGTGCTATTCATTCGTTTCTGCCCTGCGAAGCAGCCAGAGTTGGCAGGTAATGCAGAGCTTTCTATTGTAAATAAATAGCACAGATGAAATGGAAAAACTGGAGTCTTTATTTCTTACTCACTGTTGCTTCTTTTCAGTTAATATATGAAATCTTAAGTTTTTTAACAGCATTTTCAAGAAGCTTCACATCCCACCTTATCAGAAGAGTCACAGGGAAAAATACAGAGACATTGTTTAAAAACAAACAGAGAATTTTTAGAGATCTTGTAGTGTGTAGGTGGTGTAAGTGTGAGGGAGCTACCTGGCTTGTAAACCCTGAGACAGTGGTGGGCTGTTGTGGCTTGAAAATCATCCTTTGTTCGTATTTTCTTCAGGCATTCAGCATTCCAGCATCATTCTGGTTTCCACAAATATAATTGAAAAGGAAGATTTCTCAGAGCCCCCATGCTGTTTTAATGAGGGTATCATGTGTCAATCACGGTTGAGCTGTTACCCTCTGGACAGCCAAAGCGCAGCACCAGATGGGTTTGAAGGTTCTCGCGCACTCTTGCTTCCTCATCAGCACCATGAGGATCCCAGAAGAGGGATATGGGCATCCCAAGCAGCCGAGATGTATCCAAGGCATCTTCCCACACAGATGTGGTTTGGGACACAGTGAACCAGCTGTGGAGCAGCTGCTGGAGGCTGGCCAAAGACCCTGGAACACCCAAAAAGCTGTAGACATCTGCATTTGGGTGTATCAGCTGCCCTCCCTGGGTCAGCGCCACTCGAAGTTAGCCTATTAGAGATCTTTTGAGCACGATTGAATGTGCTCTGGGTGAGACCTCTGTGGTATGTGGATGTGGTGTGTGGGTTATGGTGCTGGGAAGCCTTATGCCAGATTTTATCATATAGTGCTACTTTGCATCTTGCACCTTGATTTTCCCATATGCGCTGGTCGAAAGGGCTTTTCTCTCAAGTGGCTTTGTGCTAGCCCAGAGCAGTATTCTTGGACTGGTTTATTGCCCCTGCACCTTTTACTTGCATATTATTATTCCAGTTGTTTTACATTCCTGTCAAGGCCTTGGAAAAATCTCTTCTTCTTTGTTTTCAAGTTTTCTTAATGACTGTTCAGCTTGTCCAGGCAGTGCCTGTGCCTCAGCAGAAGGCACCTTTGGCTTCTAATCTTCTGACTCTCAAATGAGCTCGATTTCGAAGTTTGTGGAAGCCAAGTGTTTTAATCTGATGATTGGATGGGAGCTAAGAACTTGGCGTCAGGAAGGAAAGCGAGAGGATTCATCTTCTTTAGCTTAGCACTTGGGAGGTTTCAGCCTTTGCCTTGAATCCTGCTATGATTCATGCATGTGGATGTGTGGAGGAGTTCCTGGGTAAAGCATGTGTGGGCATATAGATGCGCTGTAGTGAATGCCGTGGTTGAGGGTGATTTGGGTGAATTGCAGGTTTCTATAGACAGTAAGAACAGGAGGGTGAGCTATGGCAGACGCGAGCGTGATTAGCATTTCCAGTGTGAAACCCTGTGGTCAGCAGGAAAAGAGGAAAAGCAAAGCAGTTTGACACATGAGAACAAGAACATTTCTTATTGCCTAGGCTGCTGCCTGAGACTTTGAAATGCCCCTCTTTGTCGAGGCAGCATGCAAATGTTCTCATTATTTTCTGTAATTTGCATTATTAAAGAAAAGTTATTGCCCAGGCTCAAACTTCCTTAGAGCACTGAGTTAAAGATAACTGTTTTGCTTGCTGACACTGCATGCTCAAATGGACCTAATGGCATCCTGGTCAGGAGTATTTTATCTTTACGGACCCTTAATTGCTTTAACATGCCCTACTGTAAACAGGCTGAATCAGGGATAAACAGCAGTCCTTTCAGCTCTGTCCTTTGGTAGGGTTAAAGGTGTGGGCTCAAATTAAAAGGTAATCCTTATTCTTAAATCAAGGGAAATAAATCCTTAAAAGAAAAATAGAAAAAGCTCCTTTAGTAGTTCCTAATCCTCATTTTTGGCACTGAGTGCTTCCAGAGCAATCCCATCTCTGATTCTGGAATCCTGTTTCTGTCTGGGTTTTCCTGTCATCTGGGTTTGCCTCTCTTTCCCTGTTGATCAAGGACCCACATTGCTGCTTTGAGGCTTGCCATCCCTTTTTCCTAAAGTCCATCCCTGTGCAAACTCTTTCTCTTTGGTGCTCCTGATGCAGCAGGGCTCTCCTCTGCTCTGGCAGCTGGACTCCCTCTGCCTGAAGGAGCTGGAGCTCTCCATGGAGAAGCGATGCTCTTGGTGGCAGCATCCCTGTGGCTGCTAAGGGCAAGGGATGTGGGTTCAGGGTGAAATGAAGCTGCAGCAGTGGTCACCCCACAGCACGGTGCTGGCTGGCGGCCGGGAGCCCTGCTGTGGGAAGCACGGCACAGCGTCCCTGCTGCTCCTCTTTATTCCTGATAAGGAAGAGGAGAAACAAGCTGTTGATGTCTGAGAAAAGCAAAGGGCAGGGGAAAAAGCAATAAAGTGCTTGTCTGGGACACAGGCTGGAGCAGCAGGGAGGGAAGCTGCAGGAGGTGGAGGGCTGGCACCAATTCCAGCCTTCTCTCCTGCACCGAGCTGCCTTGAGGAGCACGTTTGACTGCATAAGTACAGATGCTCACCAACCCTGGAGGTCAGTTTGCTTACTCATTTTTCATCCCTGGCTTTCCATTTACACCGGAGTGTGACTCAGCTCTGTGAAAGACTTTACTGGTGTGAAGGGTTGCTCTGGTACCCGTGTGGCCATATCACATCCGCTTATCTTCACCTAGGATTTTGTCTGTAAGGATATAAGTGCTGGTGAGGATGTTTCCTGTCATCCAGCTCTCTGTGTGTGTCCACACAAGTAGGATGAGGTCTCTATGTGAGCTTTGATCCAGCCGCAGGACCACAATGGGATGGGTTGGAATGCTGTGATAACGAAAAGGCAATTACTGTAATCCAGATTGGCCTCTGCTCTGCTTGGAAAATGTGTTGTTTGCTCTTAGCCCTTCAAATGCTCTTCTCTAAATAGCATTGAAGAGTGGGTCCTCCTAATCTGTCCCAGTCATCAGTACACCATGGCCTAGCTCACCAGGACCCTTTTCACACAGTGATGTTCTGCTTGCTGAAATGAGTATGAGGTTGCTCCCTGGTACCTCTTGCATGGGACAAGACAGCTCCTGATGCTCTGGTTCCAAAATCAGGTGAAGGTGGCCCCTTGGGGGCATTTCCCTGGGCTGCCCAAGCTTGGGGTCTGTCACTGACCTCTTCAGCCCCAGAGGGTGCTTCTTGCTGTGGCTTTATGGGCTTGCACAGTGCAGTGCAGGTCAGGGGCGATGCTGGGGGCTCTCTGGAGCAAGGTCAGTGCTTGGACATTTGTCACCCTGCAGGGCAGACCAGGCTGGCATCACATTTTACACCAAGCAATTGAGGAGTCCAGGTGAGCATTTAAAATACGTTAAGTAAAGGGAGATGATTGTGATCAAGCCACTTTTGTCTTCTTGCCTTGAAGTAGTTTCTCCTCAAGGGCATTTAAAACAACGGAGTTGAGCCTTCAGCTTCATAGCAGCCACCTTATTATCCTATTAGTCAATTATGGCTGCTGAGGAGCAGGAGTAGGTGACAGTGTGGCAGATTACAGCAATTTATTTGCACTCCTCATAGTCTGGGACCGCATATCATCAGGCTGTTTAAATTTAATGATAGAGTTTTTGCGTGTGTTTTAGTGCAGTTAAAGTTGTAATCAAAATGTTTAGGAAAACCCCCCACTGACCTGCATAAATGCGCCCATCCTCAGCACTGCTTTCATGCCCTGTTGTAATCTGTATTAGCAGAGCTGACTCACTAATTAGGGGAAGCAACCTGCCTTGGGAAGAATAGATTTTGGTTTTCCTTTTTTTGCCACTTGACAAAGCTTTGAGGAATGGAAGTTTCTGGTTTCTGTGTCTTGGCTCTGCTTCTGAACTGTTCTCTCATCACCCACCCAATTGAAATCAAAACCTAGAAGCAGGTACATGTCAGCTTATTTTCCATAAGCCTGGCACAGTATATTCCATGCGGGGGAAACTTTAAGCATCAGGCAGCGGTGGTGTTTGTGAGGAGGTATGTGTGGTCAAACAGCACAGCGTCCAGCATGGTCCCAGCTCCCAGTGTGTTTGGTTTTCAGGCATCACTGTTGGAGGAGCATGGAGAAACTACCAAAGTTTTGTCTCATCCTGGGGTTTGCAGTTGATGAGATTACAACAGTGAAGATTGAAAGACTTTTTAGCGGGGCCTGTTGTAATAGGATGTGGGGTGATGGTTTTAAACTGCACCCAAAGGGTAAACCTCACCAGCTCCTTCCCATCTGCCTCTCCACTCTGCTCTGGAGCTTTCCCAGTGGGAAACTGGCCAAGACCCCGTCACTCTGATTCAGGAGAGGCTCATGCACATTGGCAATCCCAGGCCATCAGCACAGGGATCTGTAAGACATTGCCTTTTCATCAGCCTTTCCCTGGGGACTTCTGTGAGGCTGGGACAATCCTGCCTTTACTTTGGAGGGAAGAGCGGAGGAGTGGTGTCAGATTGAGATTTTCAAGTTGCTAATTAGTGAGTAATGGATGCAAGGCTGAGCTGGGCTTCCAGAAATACACCAGTCGTGCGTACGAGTTGGGAATGGTTTACAGACGCCACGTGTTACTTTCTGCAAAGGCAGGGACAATTAAATGGATTTTCTCTGAGCTGTTAACGAAGAAGCATAATGCCATTTGTTACATCCATATTGGGAAAATGTCACATAAAAATATAATTGATGAAGGTATTATCTTGCTTAATTGGGAAATCGAAAAAGCCACTTTCCCTTTATTTACCGATTATTAGCGACAGTATCTCCTGTTTGCTCCATGATGGTTTGCACACGAGTCACGGGCTTCGCACATTATATTCAGGATATAATTCTCTTAAAGGACTCAGGCTCCTCAGTTTCTGAAGTGACAACTTCTAGGGACGTGCAGTTAAAGCCTCACGGTGCTTTACGAAGCTGCCGTACAAGCAACACCTAGGGTAACTGGAACATTAGGAGGAAATATAGCAAAAATATGTTTTTCTATTGTATTAAGTGAATTCCCTAAATCTTGTGGTGAACCTCTTCATGGGAAGGAGTCTTACCTTGACTCCATGTAGCATTGCCTCGTGGATAATTATTTTTCCAGTCGTGTTTGGCAGTGAGTTGCTCTCTTGCGATTTTGAGGATGTTCCTCCAGTAACAAGAACTGTATTTTTAATGGGAAAATATGGTTATGAAATCATGAAAAATATGGGAAGAGTCTGAGGCAGAGATAAAATTCAAACAGAAGAAAACAGGAAATGAAAGAACGAGAATTGGCCCCATTTGGATTTTAAGCTGTTGCTTTTCTTTTAAAGTTCAATCCGTTTTTAAATCAGAAGCCTTTTTAAACAGAAATCCAGGCTTTTTCCACTACTTAAAATACTAAAACCAAATACAATGACAATTTGATTTTGCATTAAAAAATCGGAAATCAAAAGCTTTCACTGAAACTGTTGATTTGAGTGAGTGGGCAGTGCCTCCTGGAAGGGAATTAATCAGGGAAGGATAGTTGGGTTTTTTCATAATCATGTTTAATGAAGATGCTCTCCTCAATTTAAAGCCCTTTTTCTTTCAACTGTGGAGCATGGTTTTAATGAATGTAAGGCAGATTTCCTTCTCATCAGCCTCATCAAGGGTGTTCATCTCCATAACCATATCCAGAGCACAGCAGTGGAAGGTGGGTGGCCGTGCCAGGAGCGAGCAGCAGGGTTGCACAAGGTACTCGGAGCATTTTGGTGTCCTTCTGCCATTCATAGAACCACGGTGGAAACGTGCCCACTGCCCCGAGGGGTTCACCCAAAGTGAGTCTGCACCCACGGTTAAGTTTTGGTGCTTATTTGGTGTCTGAGAGGTGTTGCCATGGGGGGAAAAAAGAAGTTGAAAACCAGTTGGGTTTATTCTGTCACTGCGAAAACAGATTTTAGAGAAAGTTCTGAGCAGAAGCTCACTGTCTGAAACATATGGACATTTTTCAAGCAGAGTAATTTATTAACCTCTATTCAAGTAAGCAGAAGCCTACTGAGATGCTGTTTTCAAGTTTGATACAAAACAAGAGAAGTGTATTTCTGAAAGAAAAATGACTCCTTTGAGCCTCTGCTCCCCGTTGCACAGTTTTGCCCTCCCCAGCTGAGTGGTTCAGGTGCCACCATCGCAGATGGGAAGGGAAGTGGTTTAGGCAGTGAGCCAAAACCTGCCCACATGAAAACTGGGGAATGTTTCTGGGCTGCAGCACATCACCTACAGCTGGTCAGAAGCTCTTGGTTGACTTGTGTCTATGGTTGACTTGTGTCACTGGTTGATGTGTAGTCAATAAATGGACATGTCACTGCACTTCCCTCATGTTTGGTCTCCACCCCCTGCACTGCAGGAACCATATCCTGCTCTGTTGCCCTGATGCTTAGGATGAGCACTCATGGTTTAGCTGTTTTACAGGGTGGCGTTGCCTTGTAGCATGTGTCATTGGCTAACAGGGTGCCAAACCAGGTAGATACTCATCCAGACCCTAACAGGGCTTAGCCAGGGAGCTTGGCTTCTATTCACACAACCTTCATTCCTGCTTGCTTTCCGTTTTCGAGCAACCTTCTTGAATTGCAGGTTTATTTTCTGTCAGTGTCTGAAAATCTTCAGCATTATGAGTGGTAATGGGCAAAGGCTTAAAGCACAGCAAGCTCAAAAGCAGAGTTCGTCAGCATGGTAGGATAAAGCCCAGGTCTCTGAACGCACTGCAAACCCTGGCAAATAGCCTTTCAAAAACTGGTTGGATTAAAAACTACCTTGGGCCAGGATTTGCTCTGGTCCATCAGACATTGGTTACTTCTGCTCTGGAGTTGCACAGTGTCCTCATCTTTACAGGGAAAACTACTTGAATCACTGGGAGCCGCTTCAAGTGAGTGGTGACATGGCAGAGCCTCTTTTGTACTCCTAGAACAGCCATCAGCATTGCACAGATGCAGTGACATGCCTTGTGTCTGCTGCTGTTATTGCCTGCAGCCCGGAGCCACACAGTTGGCTGTGCACTTGGGAGGCAGCTCCCTGGGATCGCAGTGAGACTGGTTGCGCACAGAGAGCACTGACTGCATGCTCCTCTGTTAATGTGGAAGCTCTGGAACCTAAATAATCAGCAGCATTCAGTCTGAAATGGAACAAGATGTGAGTCCTGACTGGGTGATGTCAGAAATGTAGTATTTGTATCTCTCATTATGGGGGATGACTTAAAATTCCTATTCAAAGGGTTTCAGGCTTTGTGTTTCCTTTCTGAGAAGGGAGAGCACTGTGGAAGCTCTGGCTGGGTTAGTGCTACGTCCTTCTCTAGCACTGCTCCAGGCTCCACAGCAGGAGATGCATGGACCCACCTTCCATGGCACCCTTGGTGTCCAAATTCCATACCTCCCAAAGTCCAGATAAATAAAGTTTCTCCATGTCAGTGTGAAATAAATCGCTGTTTCAGTTCATTCCTCAGCACTGCGTTTGCTCACACCCTCTCTCCCACACCTCTTTCTGTGTTGAAATACCTGAAATCTGGGTCTGAGGCAGATGTGGCACTAAGGCAAGCGACAGCACAAGGGTGAGAGGGAGCTCAGGGCTGTGCTGTGAATGCTCACAATGGCTTTATCCTCCTTGAGGATCTAGAGGGCTCCAGCCCCTTTCCAGTGCTCTTGGTGGCCGTGTCCCAGAGCTGAGCAAACACTCCAGCCCAGTTATGCACATAGGCACCATCTGCGTTTTTATTTTAATGAGAATTAAGCAAACATGTAATTTTCGACCTCACTGGTGCACTCCCTAATCTTTACTGTAATTGGAAGCACTGGCTTTGGTAAGTACTACAAGTGGCCCTCAGGATTAGGCCTTTAAAACCCATTGTGTTAAGCAAGTAGGTGAACATGAGATGATATTCTGGTGTTCTGCAGCCAGGCGTGTGGAAGCGAGTCCCTCATGCCTGGATTTGGATGGTGTTGGGAGGTGTGGTGTCTCAGGAGTTGTTATGGAAGCTTATCCCCTCTCAACCTGGACAAAGGGATGCCATGTGGTTCCACACTGCTGTCTGCTGCTCAGCATCTTGCCAAGGGAGAGGCCCGAGACAGCATTCCCAGCACTGGAATTTTCCTTCCTGATACTGTTTTTAATTGGTGCCGAGCAAAAAGGCAAGAAGTTGCTGTTCAAACAGCCTTTTTTGGGCAATTCTTTTCTCTCTGACAGCATGAAATGTCACGTGTGTCTCCAAAGAGTCATCCAGTCACAAGCAAAGCGCAGTTGGTTGAGCACTGAAGAGCACATCTTCAGGGGGGGGGGATTTTCTGTGTGTGGGAATGTGCAGATTGTGACTCTGAAGGGTTAAAGACTTGGGTTTGGGTGGGTTGGAAGGAATTAGGGTAAGATTTTCCTTCTGTGTGAAAGGGGAAGCATGCAACAGATGATGCTTCTGGTGTGGACAGATAATTTCCTCCCAGTGATGCATGCCATGGCTGCGCAAGGCTGGACTCAGGGGGATGCACAAAACATGTTTGTAAGAAACAAAAACCTCAGAGTTTTGGGCATCAGCCTGAGAACTGAATCCAGGGCACTGAGGCTCTGCTGGAACGTGACCTTGCAGTCTGTTCAAAAGTGATCCAAACAAAAATGAAATCAGGCATCTGCTACTAAGGGACTGATGCAGAAAATCCTCCTGCTGGCTTCCCAGAGCAGGGGGGAGGCTGCTGCCTTGGTTTTCATCTCAAAAGCAAGCAAAAAGCCCTCCATATCCCTTTCCCTACTCAAGCCACCTCACTCTCTGCAGCCTTGTCTCTCTCCTCACCCTTTGCTCCCCTTCCTTGCAGTGTGGGGGGACATGAGCATCCCTGTGCAAGAATGTCCCCAAGCTCTGGACTTTGGCTTGAAAGTCCAATGGAGCCAGGTCAAAAGGATTGGTGCTTGGACTTCCTCTGTTTGAATGAAACTGATAAGCAGTACTATGGGTCGGTTATTATCCCAAAGTACATGAAATTACTCTGCAAGTAATCATAAGGCACAAATGAGCTGCGGCTAATGAGGGTGCACCCAGACTGCTGCAGTGACTGAGCCAAGTATGCCCTTCACTGCCCCTGCACTGGCTCCAGCCATATGTTTGTATTTCCAGGGACAGCAGTCTTCACCCGTTCCTCTCTTCTGTCACCATTATCCTAGTTCCAAGTATTTTTACTCTAAAAGCTTCCCACCGACAAATTGAAACATGAAGATATTTCCAGATCTCTTTAATGAAAAATACCTAAAAATAGACTGTGTAGGGATAGTTACCTAATTGAAGAGCAAAATCCTGCAGATTTGGGACCTAATTAATTTTTCTCACTCACAGCCGTAGTTTTGCCACAGTTGAACAGCAAGTCTGTAACAGTCAGGCTTCATCCACTTAGAACCTGGTGTTTTCCTTCCTCTCCTTAGGGCTTTACTGAGAGAGCAGTGAATTGGACTAGTGAATGCCATCCCGAAGTCCCAGAATTGATCCTTCATTAATTCTACACCTTTCATTTCCCCAGGAGGTATCAGCTGGTTCAGCTGGATGTCCCTGGGTTAGCACGATGAGTCAAAATATCTATAGTGGGCGAAGGTAAAGTGTCCTTAACTGAAAAAAATGGCAAGAAAATGCTATAGTTAAAACATGGTGTTTCAAAGCACTTTTCACATCAGCACTGGGGAGTGTCCAGTGTATGATTATATGGTTTTAGAGTTGGCTAAAGCACACGGAAATATATAGATAGTTTGTCAAAGGCTCTTGAAAGCTTGTTTTTAGTGGCAAGGACTTATCCAGGCTATTCTGCTTAAACCAGATGGAAGCATCACTTCCATCTTCTTTCCTAGCATTCAGTGCATCCGCTGTGCCAGGAGGGGGTGGGGCTCCTTGGCCACAAACAAACCCAAGACCAGATTGAATCGAAGGGAGTAGGTTGGATCTGGCTGTGCTTGTGCGTGTGTGTATATGTATGTTGATTCCCCCTACCTACTACTCTGGTTGGTACAAGAGATCTCATCCCTCCTAACAGTCCTAACACCTGTGTGGTGTTAGCTCACTGGCAGGGCAAACAGTGCAGATGATGGTGTGTCCCTAGAGCCCACATAGCAAAGCGTGTGAAAGCCATTTCAGTCGGTTTGAAGAAGCATTTCCATATATCTGCAGTTTTGCCTTCAAGTGGTGTTGCTGTATCGAAAGTACTGGGCTATGTGCCTGCTGGTGATGTGAGGTACCATCATGTTTCTTTTGTTCTGTGAGTCCTGAGAAGCAGAGACCTCAGCTGGCAGGGGCTGATGATTGACACGTTGTGATGGTGCAGATGAGTAGACTGTGCATGCTCTTTGATGTTAAACGCATTGGTGGCCTTGGACCTTATTTCCTATTTTGCCATGGACAGATGTCCAAATTGTTCTTTATGGCCCTGATGGAGAGGCTGAGGTCATGGCTGGAGCATTGGCTCCCTGTAGCAAAGGCACTCACAATCCTTCACTTCCACCACTAGCATTCCTTTATCCATTTGGGTTTGGAGTCTGTTCCAACAGGAGTGTATTGCTGGGAGCTTGGGCTGGCATGAATGACCCAGCCTTGTGCAGCCCTGCTCTTGGATAGTGGGATGGGTTCAGCTGGATGCTTTATCATGGCTATTTGGTTTTAATTGGGGATACCTCTAAGTATGATAAAGATGCTGTATCTGCTTCTAGGAGCCCATCTTGACACTGTACTGTGTGGATGAGAGAGGCCCAGAAGAAAAGGAGAGTATGGAGGGAATAGGAAATACCTCTGCCCTCTCACCCTAGTGAAGCCCTTGTCTTGAGACAAGGTGAGGAATTGCATCCTCTCCTCAGGTGGTAAGTCCCATGCTGATGGGGCATCATCTGCTCTGCTCGACATGGTGATATTTTGCTGCTGCTCTGCTGAAGCTGATGTGAAAGCCACGACACATGTAGGGTTCCTCAATGCCAGAGCTATCTGGAGCACCAGGGCCCCCTCCTGCTTGCCCTATAAATAAGTAAAGACCTGAACTCTTTTGACCCCCCCCTCCCCAGCCGTGTGTCTGAATTCAGCAAATAAACCATAGGCAGCCCCAGACAATTCAATTACAGACTGTCACTTGGCTTTAAATCACAGCTGCATGATTATAGGCAATGCCCTTTGGTGGTGTGACAATTTCAGACTTCTTCCCACCTTATTTTCCTCTCCCAACAGCTAAAATGGAAATATTGAGTGAGTCTTAAATAAGCTAAAGGTTGTCAGGAAGATCTGAGAGCATACACTGCCATTTCAGTGCATATCAAATGTATTGTCAGTGGTAGACCCTGCTTGAGAGAGGTAAAAAGTGTCATCTGCTTTAGAAGAAAAATGAGAGGAAATTGTGCTCTGCAATCATCTGTATCGGGACAGTAATTTACGGTGGTTGACAATAAGGCAGGTGATACTGAGTGTATTTTAATAGCATAAGTTGTCACTAAAATAGGGGCTGGTTTTGACCGACCTTTTTCATGTTTCACAACCTTTGCATCTTTGGTCAGTAGTGGATGCATCTGTAGTTTATTAATAACTGAACCAGAGAGTGTTGTCTGATTGTACAGTTTGAAGTGGTACATTGTAGCTGAGTATTGGCAATATATACAGCTTATAGGACAAGAAAGCTTCTCTTCTAAGCTGGGGAGAGGAGGCAATCTTCTGTTGTTATCCAAAGTTCTTCAACCGGAGACTGAGGACAGAAGAATCAGAAGCAGCACAAACAGGAAAGAGTCTCAGATATTTAATGAAATCAGTTAATTCAGTTAATGAATTTAATTAATTTGATCAGTTTTCTGTAGGGGAACAAGGCCATACCCACGTACATTGACAACCTCATTGACCCACAAGACAACCAACATGAACCCAGCGCTGCTCCCACCCATCGAGCTGATGGTGTGTGACTGCATTTTATAGTTCAGTCAGCACGAGCTCAAACAGGCAAGTTTCAAGTCAAAGGCTGGAAATAATTGAGAGCATTTATGAGGAGATTTTTGTGGTCTATTTGTGAAGTTGCAAGAGCTTCATTTTCAGACCTCAGTAAATGTAGGTAGCTCTGTTGGTGACCGCTGCAGCAAGTAAATAAATAGCTGCACTGCTTAATGCTTTGGTTGAGTATGAACAAAAATAAATGAATTTGAAAGATTTCTTTGAGGAATAATTGGTCACATACAGACAGATCCTCCTGACGTGATGGGCCGTGACAGGAAACTCAGGCAGTTCACCTGACTGCTAGAGCCTCTCCTTGTGCTCCTGGTCCTGGACCTGGGTGTTTGCTTTCAGACCCAATCTCTGCTCCTCAGTCTGACACAACTTTCCTGTGTGTTGCCCTCTGCATCTCCTGAAGCTGTACCCCTGATGGGGCTGTTCCTTGCCCCCTGGCATCTGTGGGCAGCCTCCTTCAGCCTCTGACTGTGGTCAGTGCTGATGTGTGAACATGTTACAGTCCCTAAGGGATGATTATACAGCAACTCCCCAGGGCTCAGTTTTTCCCACACCTCTGGTCCAGGGTACAACACAAATGTGGAGCTTAAGCATCCCTCACTCATTTCACGTGGAATACAACATAGCTGTGATAGTCACAATATCTATTGCTCGTCCTTTCTCTGATCTCCCAGAAGTTCCTGGCCTCAATTATATTTAGGGACAATTAGTTCCACGTCTTAATTACAAACTGTGGCTTAAAAAAAATTAAACTCTCATAGCGCTTTAAATCCATCTTCTTTTTGTTGGCTGTTCTTATTGTACAGCTGAAAACAAATGGGAGTGCCAATTCTCCCTGCTTGTGCTGCTCATTGTTTTGCATTCCCCATCAGACTGGCTCCGGTCTCCTCCCTCAGCTTAAACGCTTGCTTTCTTTTTGGGAAACTGTTTCTGCTCCTTCTCATTAGTTGTATTTGGACCCAGACCACATTCTCTTGTGGGAGCGTTCGGGACTGCTTGCCCATTCATATCCTGCCACTGAGCTCTAATGGCCCTTTTCTCTACCTTCATCCCATTGCTTTCATACTTGCCCTTCTGACAGTTGCTATACATCTGACTATCCATCTAGTCACCTGCAGAGTTGGTTGCTTTGCAGGTCATCCCCTCTTCCACGTCAGTGCCTGCTCAAAGTAAACACTTTAATTATAAGGAGTTGGGCAGGTAGGGCACTTCTGCCTCCATATGCACTTGCCTTAAATATTGCTACTGAAAATAGTGGAGAAAAATGTGAAAAGTGTAATTTTTAAATCAATAGTGTGCCCCAAGAGGTTGGGATTCATTCACTGCTCTTCCAAGCCTAGTTCACCCAGCCCCAGAACAGCTTCTGGTCCTACTGCTTCTCCTTCATTAAGGAGAGTGCTGCCTTTGCTCGGGATCCCCACTGGGACCATCCCATGGGAGCTGCTGTGCCCCCATGGCTCCATCTCCTTTCCTGGGGGCTCGGTGCTGCTGCTGATGGATTCCTGCTGCTGCAGCGCCCGTGGCCACGAGCAGTGCTTGATTTATGGAGCTGCTGTGAGCACGTAGCCCCTGTGGTGTGGAAACAGGCTCGGTGCAGCTCCACAGCCCGGGGGTTGCAGCACCGAGAGCCCTGGCTGCCATCCTAGCTCAGCCTCTCATGCCTTGTGTGCTGAGGGCATTCCTTAATGCATTACAGGTACAGTCACAGTGCCTCTCAGAACAGGAGCAGTCCCTTACACATGCATGCACCTAGAACTGTAACTTGGTCTTCATTGGCTACGGTGCAACTGGAATGTAATGAGCTATAACACTAAGTTGCTTGTCAAGTGAAGAAAACAGCTGTTTGGTTTTAATGTCAAGAAGTAGTTCTGTGTACAGTGTATACAAAGCATTTTTGTTTGTGCTAACAGGGAATAATAAAATACTTGGACAGTTAGTAACTAGGGAAGGGTTTTCTGTGCCTGTTGTTGTTGTTGGGTGGTTTTTACTGGGTACAACAGCACATCTGATCGTGTTCAAGATGCCCCTGCTCATTGCAAGAGGGGTTGGACTAGATGACCTTTGAAGGTCCCTTCCAACACCAACTATTGTATGATTCTGTGATCTCCTGCGCTTTCCAGAACATTGAGTGGAGCTGTGACTGGTGCCACACAGATGTAATTCTCAGTAACAAATGAGCTGTGGCATCGTTTGGGATGAGAGAAGAGTTTTACCAGTGCTGATGGTGGATTATCTGTGTATTTAAATTCTGTTTCAAGTTAAATGGACATGGGAACCTCTCAGGATATTCGTGTTTCCACACTAGGTGTAGTAGTGTGGTGTTGCAGACGTATTAACCACAGGTTTACACCAAACATGCAAAAACAAATTAGAAATAAGGAAATACAAACACATTTTCTCATTAGGGGATAGAAGGATGTGCTGACTGTAGTACAAATATAATTTTTATTCCATTTGTGTAACCTTTGGTATTTTAATGAAGTCCTGTTCCTGTGTACAGCGTATGGTTCACTGTCAGATAATTTAACACTAAGAAAATCTGCCTTGAATAAATTAGAATATATTTGCAAATTAATTGGTTAATTAGATTTTAGACATCTCTTGAGGACAGCAGAGAAACAGATGTGTGCAAAAGCCACACAGATAGTTTGGGGATGAGTGTTTCTTATAGGGTTTTATCACTCAGTTGTGTGCCTTTCACGGGTGCCAGAGATTAAAAACCCTTCAGCTTTAAATGCAGAGCATTAAACTCCAATTTCCGTGGTGCTGCTGATTTCTTTCTGGGGCATGGGCAGAGCCATTTGGACCTGTTAGCCAAATGGCTGCACTTAGAACAGGCGAGGTGCCTCTCGAGCTGCTGGTTTTGTTAACAACTAGCAGTATCCGTGAAGCCGCATAGAAATCCTCTGAGCCTAAGCAGTGGCGTATCAGCAGAGAGGTGCCAGCTGGCATCGCGGTGAAGTCAGGCAACTCGTAAGAAGAAGCAGATCTAAGATGGAGCCCAGGATTTAGAAGAATGGTCACCGAAGAAGGAGAACCGACAGGGCAGGTTTTTTTCTCAGCTACATCGGTTTAAATCCAGAGCAACTCCACTGAGATTCACACCAGAGTAACTGAGAGCAGAATCTGGCCAACATCATCTACCTGACCTCAGGAGAGGGCTCGGATGGGGAGTAGCTCACTTGCCTTCCTCTTGCAAGCATTTTATGCTTCATTTTCAGAGAGGCATGAATTCAGTTTTGCTCGGTTTGAGGACAGGGTACAATCGTGTGATAACCACCAGTTTACTCTTACTGATGGGTATAAGTAATTAGAGATTCTGCTACCAAACCCTGTGTTTGTGTATTCTTTATTAACTTAAACCCCTCCAGGAACAATCTCTGATTAAGTCTTGTTTGGAAGTTGAGGGAATTCAAATTTCAAGGACGAGAGTTGCTCCAGAAGCTGAGTGGGAAAGGTTTTTCAGCTTGAAAGCAGTGCAACAGCTCCCTGCAATCCGGGCTGATCCTAACAGCCACAGAGGTTGGCAGGTGACATTACTTGCATCTCTTTTTCACCTCTGCCAACACAGTCCTGCAGGCTAAGCCCAAATCAGAAGACAGTGATCCCTCTTGGAAGACAGCCGATGAACCCATTACTTTGCTTTTGCAGTTTTAGCTCCCGGATCCCATTTTGGGTGTGTTCAGAACCGTTTGGCAAAAAACCTCATCGTTAAAAGCAATATTTGCAGTGTAGGGTAAGACAAACAAGAGCCCATTTGTGTGCGTCACCGATCATTTTACAAACAGTCCTCAGGCTGAGCTCAGAACTCAGCCCATACTGGCTGCTTGGGGTCACGATACAGACGTCAGAGGCAGAAGCATTCTTCCTGCTGCTGTAACCTCTGTTAGGCACCGAGACCCTGATGCTGCTATGAAGCCTTCAGATCCTGTTCGTGTCTTGACCTTGGTGTGTTTTTCTAAGCAGCAGACAGAGCAAAGTAAAAGGCTGGTTGCTGTTGAGATGTGAAAACTACAGCCAGATTTTCCAGCTCTGAAGCTGGAGGGTGAAGCCCAGGCTGAGGTTAGGGGATGCAGAAGGCACCGCAGCAGCCCCTGTGGCTGCCTGGGCACAGGCACGTGTCCATGGCCAGGACTGCTGCCAGCTACCGCATGCCTTTGGGAACAGAGCACAGCTTCTGTTGGGGCTGCTGCAGGCTGGGACATGCAGAAGCCTGGCTGTGTGGTGACCTCCATGCACTAATTCATGAGAGCAGCTGAGCTGGCCCGAGGGCAGCGTGGCTCGGCTGTGTGTGGGTAAGAGCCTCCATGGCTGGGTCCTGCCTGCAGGCTGCAGTCCTGTCCTCCGGGGACCCAGCACTGCCAGGTCCCAGCCGGCCCACAGGGATGGCTCTGCTGGGCGTTTGGCCTTTCAATCCCAGTTAACCCTGGAGCCCAGCTCCCCCTTCACAGGCAGGGAGCTCCTGTTCCCACGCAGCATCTGGCTGTCTCCTGAGCCTGCGCCCTTCTGACCTTGGCACATCTTTCCTCTGTGTACAGCAGGGGTGACCGAGTTCTCTGCTGCTTGGAGGTCAGATTGGACGAGACAGGTACCAGCTTTTAGTGGGATCTGGGTTGTATTACTGGAGAAGCAGCACTGCCCCTCCGCACCAGGGATGCTGTAGAGCAGCATACCCTGTGGTCCAGCTGAAGCTGCCCTTCCCTCCACACGCAAGCACATGTATATTAGTTACGTTCCTGCAAATGAGTAAGAGTGTAGGTGCATTAAGACCCGAGGCTGAGAGCCTGCTGGTTTGCAACTGAGATGAATATAAACCAGCCACAGAGGATGTACACGGCCATTTCCCTGCAGCATTCATTTAAATGCACAGTGATTCAGTAACTCTGCTGGTGTCCGTAGGCAAAATGCATTTGCACATTTTTCAGGAGTCAGGGGGTTGAAGAGGGACCCAAAAATTACTGGATACGGTAAAATCCACAGAGTAATGGGTTAACATCATCTGCCATAGCTTCTCTATGGGGCTTTTATCAAATCTCTGATTCAAGCAGTGTTTGCTGAGGCTTCTGACATTTGTGGCAGCGCTGGGACAGACAGTAAGGTCATGTGTCACTTTAAAGGCTTAATTTTTTCCAAATTCCTCACAAAACCAGAGCCAAGAGCTCTCTCATGAATTTCTTGGGGATCTGCTGAGGCAGCAATTACATTACCCTTCAAAACTCCATGGAAAAGGTCACCACAGAGCCTGTCAATCCAAGAAGGGAGAAGAGGGTGAAGGATGCTGCAAGTGAGGTGAGGTCCAGGGCTGCTCTCAGTGCAAGCAGAACAGAGTTGGGAGACACGTGTGGGAGCCACAGCCAGCTCGAGGTGCTGAGGTATGGACAAGACACAAACCTCACATCCCCTCACGCGCTTGGGTTCTGGCAGTGATGTATTTACTCAGCAGAGCAAGAAAACCCAAAGCAGAGCAAGGTATAAACCAAGCAAACTGTATTTGTGAGGTGTGACTGCAGCGCTCACTCCTTCCTCCCCTCTGAACACAGGCGAACCTGGGGGATGATGAAACAGGCAAGGAGCTGCCTTCAAATTTATTTCTCCTCCTTTCTCCATTTCTGCAAACCTCCCATAGCAGAATATTAATGTGCAATAAGAGACCGGTTTTAAACAAGCCTGCTCACTGCAAAAGATAATAAACACCGATGTTCCCAACTAAGTTATAGAGGACTTGGTGCTCTTTGTGGAAGAACTGGCTGCATTGCCAGACAGAGATCATAAACCTCTGAAAGGTGGAGGGAGGAGAAGGCAAAATATTCCGCATGAGGAAAATACGATTGTGGTAATGACTTTGCTAATCCCTAGGCTTCTAGTGTTATCCACTCATGTTTCCAGTATCTGCAGATAAACTCAGGAGGGTTTCAGTAATCCATTAAAAAAAAAAAAAAATCCCTTAAAAATTTCCATGTAGGAATAGTAATTTCTTGATTTGATGGTGGTTTTTTTTTTTTCTTTTCTTCTCCTCTTCCCTGCTAATTTATGGATGCTTCTATTAAATTTACCAAATTTATAATCAAAGAGAACCTTTTCACTTGGTTGTTCGGGATAATCATCCTTGTGGAAAACTCTCACAAAGAGTTTTATTAAACCAGTTGAGAGCTATAGAAATAGAATGATCTCTATATGACAATAGATGCTTTTAAAACTGTCCTGTTTATCAGATAAATGATTATTGAATAAGTTGGACATGTTGATCTGAAGGTTATTTGTTACTAATTACAGTGTGCTGCTGTTCAGTCTTACAGAATTTATTTGATAGTTTGCTCTAGGCTGCTTATCAGAAGATCCTGTCCCTTTTAGTGTCCCCCTGCATTTCAGTACAATCTAATAGGATGAAGTTTGCGTGATGGAATATTGGAGGTGAGGTTTTGTGCTGGGGATGATCAGAAAGCACCAGATACTAGTAGCTTTTACAGAAAATGGAAAGCCAGCTGGGACAGGAGATTACTGTCTCTGATCTGCGCACTGCAGCCCACTCTGTGTCACCCGCTTTACTCCTGTGCTGCATCCAGTAAACCAGGGCACATTACAGCGTGTCCTCCAGCAAAGCACTTGCTTCTGACTGATGTCAGAGGAGGAGCCACCTTCTCTCGTGGCAGCTTGGTTACAAGTGGTTAAAATACCTTTGGTGCCGAGGTGTTAGTACAGGTTCCTATTGATGTTTGTTTCACTTTTAACTTCCCCCTCTTGATGCTTGTTGTGCCCTTTTTCAGCAGGTTGAAGAACACTCAGTTCCTTTTCTTTTCCTCCCTGTAGGGCCACTTATGTGCTGTGATCAAGCAGCTTCTTCCTCTTCTCTCTGATAAGCTGAACAAGCTGAGGTCTGTAAGTCTCTCTCAGAAGGGTATTTACTACAGTCCCTTCAGTAACTTTTCTGTTCCCTTTTGTTCATCTTCAGTTACTCAGCATCTTTCTTAAGGGTGGAAGTAATTACTAGCACTGCATGTTTTCTGGTATCTGCCTCACTGACTCCAGGTGTACAGGGACAGTTTCTCCTCTGCACATACAGCAATGCTTGATGTGTCTAAAAGTTCATTTGCTCTTCTCCAAGAGACTTGAGCTGCTTGTCACTCTGAATTCTTTACAGAATTGCTCCTTTTTTAAGGTAAAAGTCTTGTTTCAGATGCCAAAGCATTACAAAGGGTTTGGTTTACTGCATTTTATAGTCTCTTACACACATGTAAAGGATGTCTGCGCTGCCTGAGGATGCTCCACAAAACCTGCTCCAGATCTGCACCTTTTTAGCCTCCGATGTCGGTAGAAATTGCTGGCACGTCTGGCACGTGATTCGCGGCGCTGCTGTAGGAAAACGCCTGTGTCACAGCCCATCTGCAGACTGAGAGAGGGAGCTGGGCGAGAGCAGCTGCTCACAAGTTGGCAGCGAGAGCTCACGGTCTCATTTATACCCGTTGGGGATGCGGCACACAAAACCCAGGCTCAGATGGGGGCTGTGCAGCCTCTTCTCCCACCAATGCAGGGTGCTGCGGTTATGGTTTAGAAGAGGTGGGAAGCTGGAACTAGCCTGGTCCAGAAGCCTCCTTATGGACGTCTTTGTACCTGCTCTGTGCCTATCACTGGGAAGTTCAAAATAATAGTAAATATTTAAAAACTATATCAAACTGAGCACACCTGTGTAGAAAAGCAGCCCAGTTGCACGCTGCACATGCTCATTGTGTTGCCTCTCTCTCAGTGAACATCATTTCCCTCCATCTGCTGGCTGTTAGCACTTGGCCAAAAGAATTGTTGTTCCTCCGGCTAATCTGATGACTGCTGGCATCCCCTCGTAAACCCTTTTGTCTGGACAGTTCTGTTTTCCTTGGCAGTCTGCAGAGCGCCAGACCACAGGTCTCTCTCTGATCTGAGCACTTGCATGCCGATGCCTTTCCCTTTCCATTTGCCCTTATGCCTGAATTGCTGGAGGAAGCATAACAAAGCAGTGCAGGGTAAGGAGCAAGTAGAGAGCGAAGGGCTTTTGTGCCAGGCTTTCCCGCAGGGCTGCAGGAGATGCCTGGCTGTATCTCCCCAAAGGCCGGGGCTGGTAGAGCTGCTCCCACATGTAAGTGTAGTGTAAGCGTGCACCAGCTACTGACAGTGAAGCACAATGCAAATGCACTGGGGAGTTCCTTGCCCTGCAGCCCTACAGTTCGCTTGAGGTGTTTCGGTGTCTGGCAGATCACAGGAGAAGGTGCCACCACTCATCCAACCTGACCTGTGCTTCTCATTAGAGTTCTGGCTATGAAGCCTGCAAGCTTGAGATTCCCTTGCTGAGGTATAAGATTTCTCATGGTTAAAGCATTATTATGTGGAGTGAGACTCCTCCCTCCAGAAGAGAGAGTCCTTCCAAGCCTGTACAACCTAATAAATAATTCTGAGACAACTGAATTTGTTGGTTTCTTTAAAGAAACATAATTATTTTAAAATGACAAACTGGTCCCTTTGTTGATAAATGTTTTATATCCTTGCTGCTATGCCTGAATAGTTTGTGTAAATAATGTATTAGCTCGCATGCAGACGTAGTGCGTTCAGGCAGACACTGCCCAGCGGGGCAAGAATGCTACAGAAGTGAAATAGATGATTCTGTGTGGTGCTGAGCGTTGGGATTGGGCATCAATAGGCTGAGAAACGCCATCCGCATCTGTTAGGATTGGTCCTGATATAGCTCCGGTGCCTGACACTGCAGTGATGCATTAGAGCTACAGATGCGAGCAGTCAGGCATTCACCATCAGCAGGTATGTGGTGTCCCTGGCACCCTTAGGAGCAAGATGAGAAGCGGCACTCAGAATTGCACTGTGGGCTGCTTTAGGGTAGTGTTTGGCACTTAACGTTTGCAAACTGGTTTTCAAAAGGCTCGCTTTGCATGGTTGAGAAGAGCTCGCCTTCAAACCGAGGTTTTCAGTTTGCTTTGGTTGGTTGTGCCCCTGTTCTCAAAATGGGTCTTGAGTTTTGAACAAGCAGCTTTGCAGAAATCACATGTGAGGTTCTTCGTGTGTCAGGGCAGGGTCAGGCAGGAGGAGAAGGGTATGCACATGCACCAGGGGTTTCCAGATGAAAGTCCTTTGTAAGTAGTGCAGAAGTGGGTGTACATGCGAGTACACATGGGTGCAAACGTGCTTGTGGGGGTTTTATACAGCAATTTGGCATGATCAGGCTGGGGCCGGGGTCCCATGTGCCACCAGGGGCAATCATAGAACCATAGAAAGGTTTGGGTTGGAAAGGACCTTCAAGATCATCCAGTTCCAACCCCTGCCATGGGGAGGGACATCTTCCACCAGACCAGGTTGCTCCAAGCCCCTGTGTCCAACCTGGCCTTGAACACTGCCAGGGATGGGGCAGACACTCTTCTCTGGGCACCCTGTGCCAGGGCCTCAGCATCCTCACAGGGAAGAACTTTTATTGTATCCAATCTTAAAGGTGTGCTGTTCGCGTCTTCCTCTTGTTCAGGAGTCCTGCTCCAAAGGAGCTTGGTGATGCAGAGGGGCTGTGCTCTTGTTCTACCTGCCTTTTTTGCTGAGAAAAGCAAATAGCAGAAAAGTTTGATTTTACTGTAGTCAGCAGAAGTGCAAGCACAGTGAAGGAGCAGATCTGCAGAGTGACACATCCCCTTTTACTTGACTGCTGTCAAGCGCAGTCCGCCTTCTCAAAGTGCTCATGGAGTGGTCTGGTTCAGCTTTGTGTTAACAAAACTGAAAGACAATTGTCAGTGTGTTTTTCTGTCTCTTCCTGCTGTCTCCTGCTTTCTCTCTCAGAAAATGAACATTAATTTAACATTGTTGAGAGCAATAGGTAAAACATTTGCGGAGTTTCCTGCCCTTCCACATCTCCCTCTCCTGCACTGCTTCTTTGCAGAAGTTAGCCCTCACTGAGTCCCAGAGATCAGCACCCGCTGTCAGTCAGTGGAAACGCACCCTGGACTGTAGAAGTGCTGGGATGTCACCCTAAAGTTTAGCCTACAAAAGCACACTACACAGAATTAGGGTTCTTGCCTTCTACTTTGTGTCCTACTCCTGTTCTGGGAGTTCTCATTTATAGAAAGGAGGTATAAAACATTGAGATGAGGGCAAATATGAGAACTGGTAAACAGTCAGAATATTGGAGTATCCAGATACATCATGGTGTTACCACTCCTGGGGACTAAGCTGCAGCTGACTTCTTCTGAGTAAAAATAAATCACTTCTCTATTTCAATCAAAGTTGTTCCGTGGATTTGCTGAACTCATTTTTCCTCCGAACATGGTCACATTTTGGGTCAGCATGCCTAGACAACATGGGGCTCTGCCAGCACTTCCTCTGTGAAGTCCCTCTGTGGTGTGTTTTTGGAAACAAGTCCAGTCATTCATAGAAATGAACTCCTGCATAATTAGAGCCAGTATTGCACATCGTCTTGGCTTTCCGTTTTTAGATGTTGTGTCTGGAGTACTATAACTTTTAAAGATGCCAAGAAGCCACTTAGGAGCTCGATAGCCGTAATGGGAAAATCTGTGGAGCTGAATAGAAAATTATAAGCTTCATAAGGACCATTCTAAATTGTTCAGTAAAGAGCTCAGCCAGACATCCAAAACAAGAACAGCAATGATAACCCCTTCTAATTCCATCTTCAGGGGGTTGCACTCTCTGTACTATACTGCTGAAGCCCTTATCCTACAGGCAGCTTAATGAAGAGGACAGTGTTCTTTGGACGCTGGACTCTGCTGGGTCCTGTTATTGGACTGTGGCATAAACAGGTACAGAGCACTGGTTTTACTCATATTTTACCATTGAGGGCTTGTAATCAACCATTTCTCTAAGTTAGTTAAACATTCAGTAGCCCCAGATACTGAAGCACAAGACTTTAGAGAACTGATCCTTTTCAGCGTGTTTTAACCTCAAGTTTTCAATAAAGAGCTATTTAAAAATAATTAAGAAAGATTTGGAGGATTCTTTGTTACTTTGACAGACAGAAGGGAATCAGCAGCTTCAGAGCCGACAGGTGCTGACAAGGAAGAGATCTCACAATAAGTCTTTTCTTCCTCTGCACTCTGAGGCTTTCAGGTATGTCCCGTAATCTCAGAATTAGAGTGCGTGGCAGATGAGCTGAAATTTGTTTCTTTGTTCAGAAGATGCAGTATGGATTTTCCTTTGTTTGGATCTTTAATCTGAGCTGATGCTTCAATAACTGGAATTCCAGTACTGGCCTTGCTGGTTTTTTCATTTATATTTTTTAAGTCAGAGAATAAGTCAATAAGAAAACCACCTTTGCAGTGGGAAAACACCCCAAAGATGTTCGCAGCTGGACTGTCACAGCATGTGAGGTTGGGTAATGGGACCAGATGAGGCTGTTTGATGAGGACAAGTGTTTGACACTGCTTCACTGCCAGAAGAAGTCTGAACAAAGTCACTCTGTGAAGCACAGACTATAATATCCCGAATTTTAAAAATTAGAATTACAGAATCCCAGACTAGTTTGGGTTGGAAAGGACCTTCAGGAGCATCCAGTTCCAACCCCCTGCCACAGGCAGGGACACCTTCCACTAGACCAGGCTGCTCCAAGCCCCATCCAACCTGG
>JBCJKH010025489.1:6695-26333 GCA_039877255.1 Loriculus beryllinus | reverse complement strand
CAATACATACCAGGAACCCCCACGCGATCTGCTCAGTAGTAATAACTGAATATACAGAATGCCACTATAAGTGTCTGAGGCACTGTGTGCTGGAGAGTAAATATGCAGCTTTAAAATCCGTTTGGCTGAGTTATACCTGGATACCTGAACTGAGTTTTAAGTTGACATTCATCAAGGATGTGCTATCAGCACGTCAAAAGAAAAGCAAAACAAAATACAAGTCACTGCTAGGTTTAAGAAGAGAGTACAAGTACCTGAATTGAGTGAGGATAGTGTGTAAACTGTCCCTGAGGGTTTTTAAACAGTGTGTGTACAAGTTGGATTCCTAAGAACATTAGTTTAAACTTACATTGCGGACTGATAAAATACCGATGTCTGACAATTTAACAAGTGGAGGTTAGAAAGAGTTATGAGCAAACACTCAAAACATATTTTATACATTTTAAAGCAGCAGTAAGCTGCTGTAAGCATACATCCCATCAGTACAAGCAACACATGGGACTCAGATAAAGGTTTCTATTTGCAAAAAGCCCATCATATATTGATAAGTAAAGAATATTCACCTGCTAAATTAGAATGCACCTAGTTACAGACTAGCAATTCAAGATTAATTTCTTTAATCAAATACTTTGCTATACTTTGCTATTACATACTAAAATTCCTTAAGCTCACTAATGCTGGTATTCTAATCTATTCTTTTTAAATGTTCCCCCTTCATTTAAGAAATATACCATTCCACAACTTAAACATTAAGATCCATTTTCAGTCCTCGGATGTAAAAAGCATGTCAATGAGTTTATATTAAAAATTTACATGGTAAAAAGGCTTGAATTTCAGCCAGAGATTCTAAATACTACTCATTCCCTGAAGGCATAAGGGAGAAAGAATCCCTACCCATTTTTCTTGTGACATAGTTTTCAAACTGAACATTAAACAATGGTCCAAAATGATTTTTCGGTTTGGGAAACTTCCCTTTCCCTACCCATCATCCCAGATTCCAAATGTCAAGCCATGAGATGGCCTACTGAAATGATTAGTTAAAAACATCAGGCATGTATATATACATCCCCTGCCTGAACTTCACAATATTTTGTTGTACTAGTCTTTAAAAGACAGATTAGTATCCCAAGAGAACTTGTGATCTGACCTGAAAAGCCGTTAATGATCCTAAATTGTACATTTAAGATCTCATAACCTGAAGACCAGATTTAATTAAGACTCTGGCATTGTAACAGAAAAAGTGCTGCAGTTATTTATCCCTTTTCTGGTACTTTAGAATAGGTCAGACAAGTGCTTTTTATAGTGACAGTAGTTTACATCCTTTCATGCAGGTGTAAAAAACAGTATCTGCAAAAATATCTGAGAAATGTAGCACCAAGTAGTTGAAAACCTGTATTAGTGGCTGTGGTAGTGTCTTCATTATTTCCAAGTAGGAAATAAAAACATTAAGTTAGGTTGTACTAGGTCATGACTATAGAAATTGTTTCCTGACATTAACTTTTCCTGCTCCAGTCAGAATGAAGTCTGGGTCCTAATCCCTGCTCCATAAAGTAGCTATCATCTGGAGTTATACTAAATGATACTTACCAAATCAGTAGTGACAAGCACAGGGGCGGGGATGTTTGTTTTTAAGAAGGTGAATGAAATGCCCTGGACAGGCTTGGAAAAATCCTTCCTCCTATTACATGGCCCAGTAAACTTGCTTCTGCCACTGGGCTAAGAGATTTCTGTGAGGATTAAATAAAGCTTTCTGAATAGGAAGGTTTTCATGACAATACCTGAATATAGGCATAATTCAGTAGGACACGAACTCTAAAACTGCTGCTGTGATACTGGTATAGAGACTTGGCCCCAATCAAAGCAAGAACAGGAGAGCGGGAGAGAGATGGACACTGGAATGCTGTTACAGACAGGTTTTTCCAGTGAAGTGGATATACGGACCATTTTGAGTCCACAATATCTCTCTGCTTAGTGATCATCAAAGTACATCATGTTTACATGCTGGGTAATTTGAAATGAGTAACTGTAGTGGTTATTTTATTTGCTACATCTATCAGAACTGTGTATGACCAGCAGTGCAGATTTTCAGGTTTCTGAAGTTTTCAGCATAGTTTGAGATCAAGTGGAAACCTTTATAGTACCAAAACTAGGTACAGCTTTTTAAACCAGTATTAGTCAATATTATCACCTGGTGCCAAGAAAAAGCAACACTGACCTAGACTGAAATTACAGTTTGTTTCTGAAACATTTCTGGGGAAAACCTAGAAGTTTCTGATAAGGGAAACAATCCTTCTCATTCTACCTCTAACATTTGGCAGAGAATTTAACCTATTTAAAATATTGTGACAAAGCTTTCAGTACAGGTTAATAATTTTGCCTTCATAAGAGTTTGGACTGCAACAAGTGTATGCATTCTCACACTGAAGAGTTAAAATTTTGTCTTCACTGAAGAAAGAGCTCTTTACATTACAGATGTAGCCACACTGTTTTTGAGAAACAAGGGAACAGCAGTGTTCCCTTCACTCCTTGGACACTATGTTCATCTCCTAAGACTCAAGGACATCTTAAGAACATTACTTCAAAGTAAACTGGAAAGAAACACATGGTAATTCCTGTTTTTCCTGTATAACAATTGCTGCAGATGATACAAAAAGCAAGACAGAACTAAAACAAGTTGTTCCAATCTATGTAAAGCTTACTCAACCCTAAAGCCCCTGAATCACTTTGCCAGCTTCTGCAAACTTCCAGGGGAAGGCAATGTACTCTCGGGTTCTCATGAAAGAAATATTTAGACTCAAATGTCAGCCTGCCACAAGACAAAGCACAGACTGGTCTGCTCTACCTGGTCTAAACATATGTGCAGTTTCCTCCCATGTTTAGGAATATCCTTGAGCATTGGAAAGCTCTACAAAAAGAGGTGGTATAGGAGTCGTGTGAGGATACAGAAGCAGAAGGTGCTCCCTTACTACCCTACCTGTACACCCGCATTGTTAGAAGTAATTTGTTTTCCAATTGCAATGAAAATTCAGTGTTTGACTTCAGGCCTAGCAATAGGGTTGGTAACGCAAGCATCAGATGATGAGTTCTGCAACAAGAAGCAAAGCAAAGCATACCTGTGTGCTTATGCAGCAACTTCTCCTGTGCAACAGGGGAATAAAAAAAATATAAAGAGAAATTCTAAAGGAAACTGTCTTGAGCCTTTAAGAAAAAAAAGGCAGGGAATGACTGGAGAATAAAGTATCCTTTGACATAAATAAAAACAAGTCCAGAAACGTGTCCCTACTAATATCTAACTGGAAACGTTCAACTCTATAGCTGTACTCAAGCATTACGGCCACAATAATGCCTACAACACTGTGGAATGAGGATCCAGCTGGCTGAAAGTGAGGTAATAGTTTGTAATAGGTCAGAGTTCTAAAAAAGCACTTTTACATCTTACAAGTCCAAATAAAAGAAAAGGACACATTTCATACATGTTGGGCTTTCTCACCAGAACTGTACGATAATTAACTCCACACCAGGACCCCTACCACACTAAGCCTTACTCATCTTCAATTATATGCTGCAGCAAAGATTTACCAAGCAACACCTAAACTTCAGTACAATATGAAACTTGATTCTTAAAACTTTATACACACAAAATATAAAATTACTTTTCTAGGATGGGGTAGGGGAGAGGGATTCTCCTTCATGATACTTGGACTGAAAAACTAGTTTTCAGAGACTGCCACAAATAGTATTCACAGTTTCTCGCTGTCAGGCTTTTTCAGCTACATCAACGTAGTACACAACAATACTGTTAAATCCAATAACTACATCGGATGGACGTTCTCGGGAATAAGAGAAAACTAGTGACGAAAAATACCCGAAATGCCTCCTCCTAACGACGTCTCGATTTTTACAGGGTTGCAGTTTGTCTATGTTACACGTTAATGCGATCTCAAAAGAGCAGCAGGAGAAAGATTTTAAACCTTCTCTCCTGTCCAAGTGATCCAAGTAACATAAGCATCCACTTACCAGAAATAACATGAGAAACGAGGCTTTTGTTACAAAGACAGCAGTGAACCACACCTTCCCACACCAAAATATGGTCAACCAGGGATTTTGGCCATGCAAACTGCTGGTCAGCAGGAAATCAAGCATGCTAATGGACAAACATTAATTCCAATCATATATTTAAAATGATCGCAAATACTACTAGTTAGCTACACTGAAAGCGCCTGTAAAAAATATGTAGTGAGAAAGGAAACAGAACATCAGTGATCACTGCAGCACTTCGAGTGATACTAGCCTTACGTGATGAATCACCTCAGAGAAAATACATTAGATGGGACTTCGAAACAAAAAAGGTAACATTAAAAGGTGCACCTGAATATTACAGACTAAATTTACAAAACCTACAATAAGGTAAAATATATATCTTTTGAATATTCAGCAGCTTTTTTTTAAACTTGTTTTTATTTTTTGAGAGGCTCATGAAATTTTAAAAAGGGACCACTAACTAATCTCAACCATGCTTCACAAAACAATAATGGCTATTTCATATTGCAGTTACCAATGTAATGCAATTAGTGCTTAAAAAATAATCTACACTTCTTTTTTTTCTTCTTTTTTTTCCTTTTCAAACAGAGACCTTTGGAGGAAATATGGTTGTTCAAAAGCTTCTCGAAAAAGAAAGATTACCTGAATAGTAAAGTTACCACAGATCAAGTGTTGTGTTTAAAAGCTTTGCAGACATGAGTATTACAATCTTCAGGTCTCAGGACATTTAAACTGAGAAAGTTACGCGTTTGGTTTGTTGTTGTTTTTTTGTCTTTTTAAATCCACTTTCTACCCAAAGCAAATAAAGAGTACTCAAGTTCTCACTATCTATTTACAATTCTTAGCCTACAGTCTGAAATGACAAGACAAATTCTCTTTTAAAACTGCAGCATTAAAGGGTAGGCACACCATTCTTCTGCTGCACGATTGTCACCCACTTAAACATACACGTACAAAATATTCAGGTTAGTAAAATGAGCACTCCACATACACTACAGTGACAAGGTTTATAAAACTCAACTCATGTCGCTTAAATAAAGACAACTACAAAAGGTTAAACCTCTCTGAACAGTAAAACTGTGTTAGGTTTTTTTTTTTCTTTAAACTTGCAGCAAACTTTCTACCATAACCTCCAACAGCAGATGAAACCACATGTTTAACTGCGCCTTTATTGCAATCACCAGCTAAACTGGAATGTATTGCAGAGTTTATATACTGCTACTGAGCTTTAAACTGCTTTAAATACCAAGATGACAACTAGAGAGCTACAAGGAACCAGGAGTTTGAGTACTAAAATATATTAAGTAAACAAAACCAAAGTGTACTTGGGGCCAAGTGCCCAGTCCGTTTCAAGAATGAGCAGTGCATATTTAAAACGACAGCAATGGTGTGCCTAACCTTTGAAAATATGAAGTTGCTGGGGAGAGGGGAGAGAGAATCAACTGTTCCAGAAGTCAGTCAGCATCCCTACAGCTATTTAGGCCACCCTCCCATGAACTTTGAGAAACCACTTTCAGTAACTGACATCACTTAATGCTCTCACACAAAAACTCTAATGCTTCTTTTGGTTGTGCAAATGGGGGGAAAAAAACCAAAACAAAACAAATGGTAATTCTATCTACCTTTTGCACAGGTTAAGACCAAATTGTTTCTACCTGAAGAACCAGCAATTCCGATTTGGTCATACTGTGGGAAGTCCAGTAAGCTCCACCCAGTTACTGACCACTCCTGCAGAAAGTATCAAAGATAAAAGTTCTGTACAAAACTTATCCTGGATCTCCATCTATCATATGATGACGATATCATCGTATTGAAAAAACTGGACTTGTGGTTTACGGAGTGCTTTTATGGTGTTTAAATGCTTATTCTAGCATGTAAGAAACTACTATCAAAATAGATTAAATAAAAACAACAAAAAAAAGCAGGACTTGGATTAATTCCTGCTACTGGCAACTGTAATATTTAAAAAGGAAACACCCATTCATTGAGTGTTCGACCCTGACAGTATTACAGATAGATATGATGCAGAGCCTGAATTAGATCAGGCTACCAGTGTTTTACTTCTTCCCTGAACATTAACAAGCTCCTTCACTAATGTAGATATTTGGGCAGACTACTGAGGTTGTAACGTTTGAGATCACCGTTTTGTGGGCTTTTTTTCTTTTTTTTTTCCATTTTTTGCAATATCACAGTAGTTTGTTACACAAATCCCCCTTCCCCAGATTAGAGTCATATGAACTACTTGTTGGAACCACATAGTTTAGTAAACTCAGAATCAAGTCTCTAAAAAGCATAAAGGTCACAAAGAACCATAGTTCTGTTATAATGAGGCATACCCTAATACATCATTTAGTGTACCCTGACTGCTCCTGACTGTGAGAAGCTTGTCTTCCGTGAGATAAGGCTACATCCTCAAGCAGGTGAGTTTAAATATCACCCTTCAAAAATATCAAACAAAATTACAGCAAAGGTAGCGTTACAAATAATTAACTGACATATTCTGAAGGTAGTGTATGTAAGTTTTCCCTTCCCTCCCCCCTCCCCAACCCCTCCCGGGTGAGCACTAAGCAGACAGTGAATGGCAAGTATGTTCAATTTATAAAGAAAATAGTGGAGAGCCTAATTAGACCCAATTGATTATCCTCCTTATAAGCAAATCTCTGAGTTCAAGTGAGGTACCATTCCTAAATAACCTGATTCAGCTTAAATCTTTCAATCAACTGGATCAAAGAAAAGGAGGGAGAAAAAGATTTCTGAAACGTTCTGAAGAATGACAGTCTGATTCTCATTCGAAAAATGCCTGGGTTTAGGAAGGTATCAGTTTAACAAAGTGGACTTTTTTTCTATGAAGGCAGACATGAAAAATCCAACACCAGAAGTTCACGCAGGCTCTACAGGCAAGACGTCCACTTCCACAGATCTGCATTCTTTGTGAGGTAACTCAACTCTCTATTACAGAGAAACATGCAAAAAGGAAAAGAAAAAGGAGAAAAAAAAAAGAAAAAAATAAAATAAAAGAGTGTAGTGGGCAGGTGAAGGAGGGAAACTGCACCATACCGGGCTATTAAAATTTACAAATGTGACATTCAGAGCACACCTTTCACCTGTGTCCACACAAGCCTATGCTAAACTGCAAAGGAAAGAGCTTTGCAGCAAATAGGAGAATCAGGTGCGCTCAGTGGTGGTTGAACTATGCAGTAGTGCTCACCCAGTTTGCAAAGTAATTGGCACTCTACAACATCCCTACTCATCTTTCAATTCATTTGCACTTTGTGCTGCTTCTCCCTGGGGATCTAATTCAATCTTTACTGAAACATCCTGCCCCTCCGACCTCATTAATTTCATTTTTTTCTTTGGAGGGTTTTTCAAAGTGCCCAGCCTCTCTTTAACTTTGTACTCCAGTGTACTGTGGGGGATCCCATAAATACTCTGAGCTTTGGAAACACTCATTTTCCCGCTCATAACCACAGAGATTGCTTCCTCCAGTATCTCGCTGTTGTACTGTCTGTATCTCCCTCTTTTCTTCCTAGGTTGCTTAGAGCCAGGATCTCCCTCTTGATCTGAGGTGGGATATGGCTGTCCAGAGGTAGACTGCTCAGCATCTGAGCCCCAGGAATCTGGTCCAGCATCCAGCAAACTTCTCCTGTTTTGTTTTGGAAGGATAGCCCTTAACTTTTTGCTAAGCGCGCTCTCCGTTTGTGAACCCATTACCAAAGAGCTATAGCTGTACTGGTCACCAGAGCGGGACTCCCATGAAAGGTCCATGCCTCGAACTTGTGGTATCTTTAAATCCACAGGAGACGAATGGCTCATGTCCTTTTTCCCATCCTGTTTAGTTTGAAGTGCCATTTTTTGAAAGGCAGAGTTTTCTGTAAGAAAAGGAAGGTCACTGATGTTGCTGAGTGCACCATTTCCCCTGAATTTCATGCGGCTGAAATTGAATTCGTAGTGTGGTTTTGCCCAAGAAGCCTCCCTGGATAATATTAAGTGCTGTCCATGATTCTGTAGTCCAGATGGCCCATGGCTGGCAGCCGTAGAAAACTGGTTTCTGCTCAGCAGTTCTTCACTAATCTGGAGTGATCGAGCCAGCGGTACTTTAAGAGATGTGGAGTGGCCATAACCTTCCCTGGTTCCATCCTGCAAGCTTCTTGGAGGTACCCCATCACCACTCTGTAGTCCCTCCGGATGGTGCTGGCTGGGTCTCCCAGGTCGCCTAATTGGATGGAAGGAAACTGATGTGAGCAGGACTTGCACAGGTAGGGAGGGATGGGTGAGGGGGCCACTCCTTTATTAGAAGGCCTTGCTTGGGTAACATCACTTTTTGTGTTATTTATTTTTTCTCTAAATTTGTATTTATTTTTTGATTTTATTTTTAATTTTTTTTTAAGTCTCAGCATCAGTCAGTTTTAAAACTTGTTCGGAAAAAAAAAAGAGAAGCTTTTTGGGCAAAGAAAAATGAAACCTGTTGGCTGGTCTCTGGTTGGGTTCACAAATTCTCGGAGTAGAAAAGACTTCGCGCAAGCGTCTGCAAATAGCACCTTAATTACAAAGTAGTAATCAATCGCCATAGAGCTACACACAACTGTGTTACTGGTGTGACGTTACCACTAAACAAGTACAGTAATAAAAGAGTAAGCCAAAGTGCAACAATATTCAACATGCAAATATGACTGCCACCCGCAGTATCTACACATAGGTGGAAACATTGGATGATGTTCGCTTATATTGTATTGAAGAATTACTGCTCAGGGTAAAGAAAAAAATGCTTAGCAGGCCTCAAAGGTATTTGCTTGACTTTCATTAAGCACCAAATAAGAAAGCTGGGATACTGCAGATCACAAAGAAAAACACTGCATTACACTAGACTTACCAAATTGCTCTCATAACTAATTATGTATATACATGTCCCTGATTCTCATTTCATATATAGCATGGCTACCAAAAGAAATCCAAGTCCCAACTGTCATCCATATCAAGGGTTAACAGCAAAAAAAGCAGTGCATAGTTTTACCATTTTCCTTTTGTCACAAATGTTGTACGACACAAAGTACTACTACTGCAGACATATATGTATTTGGGTTTTTTTGCTAGCTTACCTCTCTCTAGAAACTAAGTCACACTAACTTCAAAATCCACCTCTAAACTTCTCCATGTTCAACATACAGATCAACAAAGAGACTAGCAAGTGATTCTATTTTCATGTTCTGGGACACTACAGTGGTGTAAAGCCCTCTAGCTAAGTCAGCATTATTTAAGGATAGGATACGCACTATTGAAAAGCTACATTATTTTAATCCTAGTGTGATGTTAAAAAGGAAAGTCTTAAGAAAATAGGCATCCACTGAAAAGGACCTGGCACGTAACATACACTGTGCTTGGTATGTATGCTGCTAGCTTCTCTCCAGCACACAGCAGGTCACAGTTGAAGTGGCAACAAGAGACAACAATGATTCAGAACAAAATCCAGAAGTGAATGAAAGTTCACCATTCCAGAGAATTCTTCAAACAACGTGCATCCTCTGCTCCTTCCAACAGCATGTATCAGCATCTAAATGCACGCCAGTGGTTCTATACCTAAATAAAGGTCATTTTGGCAGGTCCCTAGGACAGAGGTTCATACCTGATTTCACTGAGACTAAACAGACTGCAGTCAGCCTCATGTATGAGTAACCCCATGTGCCAGTATGCCGCATCCTCTCAGGACCCACAGGACTGCTCAGGGCAGTACTAGGTGCTGGCTCCGCACCCCTGTGTGTTGGACTTTGGCTCTCACTTGACACACCAACAAGGGAATAAACAACACAGAGCTGCAATTGCTTCTGCTGCCTTCCTAGGAAAATAGAGCTGGAAATGACTTGCCCAGCATTAAAGTGAAGAGCTGGTGGGGAAGGTTTATGCTAAAGAAGTGTGAAAAAGTATTAAGACTAACTTTTCAACAAGGATTGAAGTATTTTACTAATAGAACTATTAAATGCCTCAAATCTGAGAGTAAGATTTTTTCCAAGAAGAAATTCAAAAGTTAGATCAGTTAGATTGGGGGGGTGGAGGGTGTTAGTTTAAAATTTCAAATTTTTCAAAGGCTAAATACAGCAGTTAAATAGCAGTTTAAACCATACACTGTTTCTGTACTTCACTAAAAAAGTGACTTGTTCACAGTAGCTTCAAGATAAAATTCTCCCATCAACACCCAAAATCCCTCTTACTCCCAGTCACTCTCCAGTACAATTGACTCAATCGCAGCTAAGAGTAAAGGGTTTCTAAATGTATGCAAAAGTGACCAAGAGAAATATAGAAGCTAAAAGAAACTTTATATACCATTCTGTCACACCTTGAACTAATGAAGGCACGAGTACTACACCACACATTTTATAATTCTTGTTTTGAACTTGTTCAGTGCTACGGTACAACCACAAATCCAAAAAGCCATGTTTGAAGTTTTCTGAGCTACCAGACTCCCTCC
Organism: Loriculus beryllinus; assembly: GCA_039877255.1. NCBI lineage: Eukaryota > Metazoa > Chordata > Aves > Psittaciformes > Psittacidae > Loriculus > Loriculus beryllinus. Next base: position 15,832 of record JBCJKH010025489.1, on the reverse strand, counting down.
CCCAGCCGCTTTAGGTTGTGATTTATGGTAAGAAGTATTTACAAAAAGCACGCAGTGATTCAGACCTTTTAATTCAACTTGGTTCATCACTCAAATCATTGCTACCCTAATATAAACTTCCCTGTTAGCTGACTTTCCTCTCAGTGGAACAAAATCTAAATTGTATTGCAAAGTCTCCAAGGCTCTTTGTACATTTAGCTGAACTGTTATCTCCACAGACGTCACTTACCACTAAACCCAAGCAGCAGGTAATGGACAGATATTTGGCTAAGTACTAAATTGGCCAAAATAACAGATATTAGAGTTCTTAACTGCAACAACTTCTTTGGCAGGTGGGGTGAAGGTATTTGCCAAAAGGTACAAGTTGAAAAACACATTACTCCAAAGGGTTAACACCAAAAGTAAGTTAAAATTAACAGGAGGCAAGCACACATTTTTAGTATAAAACAGTTTCAAAAGGTCATAGTAAGTTGCTGTCTCTTACCCATTTCCCGGAGTACTGGAGCACCCTGGAGAATGACTCAGAGAGGTGCTGCCGGCACAAGGACTCTTCTTAGTGGATAAATCAAGCACACCGTCTATAGAGACAAAAGAATGACTTCAGTGTTGGAAGAAGCAGGATCGGCCATGCTGTCCCTTGACACAACAAGTCTTTGGGCTAAAGTCTTATTTAGCACACAGCATTTTCTATTTCATTTTATTTTTAAACAAACTAAGGCTTTGATTTGTTTGCTATTTGGCTTATGTGTGACTTCAACATAGCCCTCAGAAGTCACAACATAAACTGACAGAATTAAAAGTGCACCTATTACCAGAGCCAGGGAATAAAAGGTGACCGACAAATGACAGTTCAGGATACACTACAGCCTATTGCACAACTGATCCTCTTCAGAGGTCTCAAAATGAGGCAATCTCCAAATTCCTGTTATATTCCCTCTCTTTAAAGGGCACTTTAAGCCAGTATTTGATTTTTTTAAAATCCAAGTCTCTGTAGGAAAATTCACTGGGAATTTCATACTGGAAACTCATTTTCAAATAAACACACGTTTAAATGTGAGACTCCCCCTCACCTGGCAGCTATCACCATCCTTTTTCCATATCTCCAGTGGGCTCCTACTGGCAAAGCTGCTGCCCTTCCCCTCTCTATTGTGTCATTTTACTTCCTCTCTTCTTCCATATACCAAATTGTTTTTCCTGCTAGACTGCTTCTTCCTTTCTCACTAATGGCACATCCTCACACTCACCTATACTCTTCTGCAAGCCCTTACGTAAACTCTGTATTTCTAGGCAATAGAAAAGGGAGTGCTTTTTTGTTAGCAAAGCCTTGCTCCCACTGCACTGAAATGACTTGAAATTCTGGTCATTTTAAAAGGGCAACTTTGCTATAGAAGCAGCACAGACATTTGAAATTCCTGGAAACTTTGAAATAAGGAATGTATGAGGCAAAGATAAATGTAACCTGTTGGCAAGGTAAGTGAGAGACATTTTTTGCTCCTCACTTATTCCATCTAATCAAGTAACTACCACCCAGCACAAGAACAATGTAAGATGGCTTTTAAATTGCTTAAAGTTCTCATTTGACATATGGAGAAAAAAAAACCCCATGATAAACAGCGAACTAGAATTAACTTGTGGAAAGCTGTTCCACCCACTGCATTTGGGAACACACCATAACCCAAACTTAAGCAGGGAATTCAATCTTCCTTTTGAACAACACTTATGCAGCCACAAGAAACACAGACTCGATCAAGTAGCACCTCCTTTTCAAGGGGCTACACTAAACAGCACGGGCTGCTGCCAGGGGCACTTGCATCCACACTTCCTTTGTCAGAAGGGTCATAATGACCTAAAAGTCTCTGAGGGCAAGTAGGGCCTGCCTCGTACTCCACAGAGTTTACAATTGGCTTACCTACTAGAACAGAGATATAACAATCAGCACCATTCGCAGTCTTTCCTGACAGCCTTTTAAATCTCTCATTAACAAGTTCAGCAAAATCTCTTCCTAAGTACATTAAATGTCAATTGCAAAAAAAAAAAAAAAAAAAAAAAGAAATGGAAAAAATTACATGAGCAAACAGATTGCTGTATAAATTAATATGTGTATGTTTTAACTCTATCACAAGTGTTATGACGGGTTGGGGTTGAATCTTTAAGGTGCCTCCCAACCTAAACCATTCTATGGTTCTATGAACATTACAAATTATCTTAGAGCTTTTTCGTCATATGGTAGCTAAAGAACAGTTCATGTTTCCTTCTTCACCTGCAATCCTCTAATTACAAAAGAACAACCAGAAATAAAAAAAAGAAGCAAAACAGATTCTTTTTTTTTTCAGCAAAAAGATTCACAATAAGAACAGTTTCACATTTATAAGCATATATGCAACAGTTGTGAAATACATGTATAATCAGCTAGAAACAAATACAATTAGCTAGAAACATATTCCTATCAGCTAAAGGTACAGGTCCTCACTTCAAGACAGGCACCATACAACCTTCTACTGACACCATATAACCTTCCACTGCAGTTTGTAACTGCAGTGTGGTGACAACTTCCAGTAAGTGCTGTAGGTGCAGTAAGTGTCCAGACGCCCCAGCTCCAAGCTCCATACTGCTGGACACATCAAATTAACCTTTGTACAAAAGGCTTTGTAAACCTAAGCTCAAAGAATAAAGAAATATCCACGCACAATTCTGTACTAGCTTTTTAAAGGCTCCACCTTTTCCACTGGAGGATGGACAGCCTACTTCGGTTTTGACAGAATGATTCCAGACACTAATACATTTCTAAAGAAGGGTAAAGGGGTTAATTTTAATCCTCTCAGTAGGACACTTATGATAACCTCTAGTCAACAGTTTCAGGGAAAAAAAAAACCAAACCAACATTCACATACTGTAAATCACTCACAGAACTTACTCATTAAAAAACATTTTTAATGGCAAGCAAGGTTTTCAAATTAAAACAAGCTCTGCAATGCTGTTACAAGTTATTCAATCTGTGCTCTCCAGAACAAGTCTATTTTTAAGGCAGAAGAGAGACATTTCTACCAAATGCATAAACCTGAAAGTTTTGTACAGTTCATGGGTATCATTTTTACAGCCTTCACAAAGCCATTTCTCACAGACTTTTAAGAAGATACTGTTTTCACACTACGGCCAGAAAGAAAATAAATCAGTCTTTCAATCAGACTGTGTACTGATCTCAGAGAAGAGACAACATTATGGTTTTCATGACATGTGAACTTGCCTTATCTGCAAGCACACAGTCTATTTTGGCAGACTGTTTCTTGCAGCTCCCAGTAGGAACAGACCACTTGTCTCCAGAGTATGGAGCATATCCATTCCCTTTGCCCTTCTTCAGAAAAATCATTCATGTCTATGAGCCCACATTCTTCCAAAAGGTCTCTTCTCTCCCAGCCACATCCAGCTGGTTGCTATTTTATTGTAAAAACATCTACTGCTTTTCCCCTTTACAGCTTATGTAAAGCGCAATCTTCCAATTGCCTGGTTTTGCAACGAGAATGTCATTAATGGATTGCTGTAGGATGCAAGACACTGGTAAGAGTCCTACCTTGTTCACTAGGTTCTGACTGAGACTTTCTGACAGTAAGGTCCAGAGGTGAGTCTTGGTCAGCCATGAGAAGTTTGCTGAGCACAGGGTTCTGAGCAGTTGCAGCCGTGGGAGAGGAGGCGACCAGAGATGCTTTCAGCAGGCTTTGGTTCTTTGTGCTATTGGGCTGGCTGGAGTCCTGAGTAGAGCTAGTTTTTGAGGTATATTCAGCAGCAAACTGTCGGATCATTCGCTGCATGATCTCACGGGCCACTAGGGGAATATTGGGGTCAGAGACCCTAGGACTGTCTGTAAATATTAGAGATGGTTTTTAAGGAAGCACTTTAAGTAAAACAGATTTTATATTAAATCATTGCTTATTTAAAAAAATAATAAACTAAGGGGAGGGAAAAAAATGAAAGCCACAGGTAATGTAGTTTTTGTAGAAAACATACTTTAGTCTTAAGGTACCTGAACAAAAACTATTGCTAATTCTGGTATAACCTTCCCAAAATAAGAAATATGCAACCTTATCTTTTGTTTTCAAACACAGATATATTTGACCAGACCTTTAAGAGGTGTGGAAATGGAAAGGAGAGTTAGGTTTATGAAGATAGGTACCAAGTAATGAAGCTCATTCAACAAAAAAAATTGAACAGGTTATTCAGAGGAAGAATTGAGCAACTTACCTGCAGCTACAGAAGGGGAGAAAGGAGAATAAAGTTGTAGCAGTTCCCTACAAGTCTACTAAGAAACCAAGCCCTATAGTTCTGATTCTTCAAAATACCTCACAGAAGATCAAATGTTCAAGTGTTTCCATCCCATTCTATCTATTCCTTTTGACATTTCAGTCATTATCATCAATGCAACATCAGGGATTACTCAAAGAGCTTTCACATACACAAAAATCTCAGGATGTATAAAATGAAAAATAACTCTGTTTCTAGGAAAGCTGCTAAATCTATTAGAAATATGAAATGGAACAGGCAGACATTCCAATTTATTTGCGTGAAATAGTGTATAAATACAGAAGTGTCTGGGGATGTGGGGGAAAAAAAAAACCAACCCCCAAAAATCACCACCACCAAAACAAAACCAAAAACCCAGAACCACACAACTCCAGCAATGGCTCAAAAGGTTTGATTTTCTATTTCTGAAGAAACATTCAGGGAAAATTGTGCAGTAGAAGACCAAGCAAATCCCTAAAAGCAGCTCTCAAAATGGAACAACAGAGAAGTGTTTACTTCCTCTTTAAAAAAAATTGTCCACGTTCAAAGGCAATTTATTGAGATTGAACTATTAGAAGCACAAGCAAAACCTTCTGTGGGATATTTAGTGTTAAGATTTTACTTTTGCTGCCATTTCTGACAAAAGTGCATCATCCCAACAATCCAGCTGTAGTATATCTATAAAGGACGACTGACAATGAGTTTGAACTTGGAGCTGTCCACAAACCAGAGAGAAGCAGTAAGCAGCAGCCTCTGTGTTTCTTGATGAAAACCCTTGCTGAGCTTTAAACACTTATCAAGTCCAAATTCCTTCCTTTTAAGCATAGCTTTCTAAAACTAAGACCTTTTACAGTCACCGTCTTACAAGGGTATAATAGCTGTAAATTTTCAAGGTTTTAATGTAAATTCATAATCATTTTCTTGTAAAATCTACAGGGTGTTTTACTGTTGCTAAAGATGAGACACTAGTTTTAAGCAGCTACCAAGAGATGAGCCAAACTTGAATTTAGGTGCAATCATATTCTCATTTTCTTACTAAGCAGCCCACAGGGACCCTGGAGAAGCATGAAGGCTTTTTTCACTATGGCATTTCTTCGATTTTCTAGCCTCTTTACTATAACCTGCTGAAGGACATATGAAACACTCCAGGAAAGCCCACAAGGGCACAAACTGGTGGCATGACCACACTGATCCCAACTATTCAACATGTGCTTATAATACGCACAAGTGGGGCTGGCAGGAACACAGAGCTCTGAGGCACCTACGTTTTCTGAAGAAGAATCATGCCTTCACTGTGCACCCATGTCCACATATACAATTCAGTAATGCTTAAACATATTTCCAAATTCAGGGAGAAAATATTGCATATGCCTATAGCCATGCATCTTGATACTCTGCAACTTCAAAGAATAAGCACAGGATCACTACTGAGAGGTTTCCAGTGCTGCTTAAGATAAACTCACTAATTCAGGACAGAGGACTCAATTTTTAAGCAGAAGAGGAGTTATCTAGCACATTAAAGGCTCCTTGCTTAATATAAAGCCCGAACAGTGAGGATTAAAGCTGTTCAAAAGCAAGTGGAAAACATTTGCTTGTGCCTCTGCAGCATCACTTGAAATCAGCAGATGTCTATTTTGACTCCATGTGTCTCATTAATTTGTTGTTTGCTTTTTATTTTAATAAACTACAATTAACTAAACCATAGAAACTCTCAGGGAAGAACAATACAGCAAGTATTTATCAGCTATAAATAATCTAAAGCAGTGCCTCTGAGCTATAAAAATCTTAATGGCTTGTGTATTTTATCTACACTGAAATCTTCATTAAACCATCAAAAGAAGGTCCTATCCTGCCACAAGGTAAAGGTAACAGACAACTAGGTATGTACAGACAACTGGGAAGTATGAATATTCAAAAGATCCATCACAGAGTGGGCACAAAGCAGAGAGGAAGTACGTAAGATTAATGGACCTGCTCGGAAAGTTTGCTGATCTTGCTAATTGCCTATGTATTTAAGTACAAGAGTGTATGTCCTCGATGTGCAACAGGCATCCGTTCACAGAACATCTGCATCTTCTCTGACCTGCCTGGGCTACAGAACACCAGTCTCAAATGTTACTGGCAGTGAGGATGGAAAGAACAAACAAAAAAGGAAAGAACGACTGGCATGATGCCAGGAGAGCCGAGCATCTCTGAGCAACACAGGAGTGCCAGAGTTCTGCCATTCTTTTTGTTCTCTTCGGTATGACAGTGCCTGGGGATCTTATGGCATCGGCATGAGACAGAATAACCTTTCAGGCAATCTAAATACAGCTAAGCTTGACAATGATGCATATTAAGGATTCAAAAATTACTTCCTGCCAGGCTGCTTCCCCTCCCTTATTACTCTTGCACCAAGCACAGATTTGCCAGAGGAAGGAAAGCAAGAGTATACTAAAAAAATTCATAAAGATTCTTAGACATCTGAAGCCATTTCATTATGTTCATTGTGTGCATCTGACCAAGGACAGAGCATTAAACCCCTCATTAGCACACTGCAGTATCCGCCAATGGTCTTCCAAAATTCAGGAAAGTATGCATTTCTAATAAGACACACGCAGGTCGTTGAGAAAAATTTAAGCCTAATGTTAAAGGGATCACATCGTTAATAAACCATTTGGAGGTGATGGAAGTGCATTATCTTTTCTCATAAGAAAAGTAAAATGGAAAAAAGTTTATTTTCCTCTAGATTTTTGTTTACTTAAATCCCATCTGGATTTAAAAAGAGAGATGGGATAAACGTAAGAGGAAACATTAACCTTAGAAGAAAGAAGAAAAAAAAGAGCCAAACAACAAAACCCATACTCTGAGAAGGAAGACTTGCAATAAAAGCATTATCTGAACTATCAATACTAATGCAATAATTATCCTTCCTACCATCCTACATGCTTCTATACTTTACATAATGCATCATAATGTATAGTTTGCATTTCTTCATTTGAGCCCTAAAAGAAAGGCTAAGATACTGTTATCTACTTAAAACACCTTTAAATATTTTGGTCCCTGGGAGGAAGGGCTGAGGACTGGCTACAGCAATTTCTAATTTGTTAAACTGAAGCCTTGCATTGTCCCCCAGAAGACAGGTAGGAATTACTGATTTGGCAGATTTTCTCACACATGGGTTAGACTGATAAGTACAATGTACTTTCATTCAGGATGCATTTGGAAGCAACCTCTGGATTCCCATTTCTCAGATTGGTAGAAAACACAGAAATGAGTTTTGTGCCTTCCTAAGAGCACAGTTTAACTGACATAACTCTCCAGAGGAGATTTACAGGATTGTCTAGCATTGAGCTACTGTTCCTGTTCTCAGAAAATTCTACAGCATTGATTTTCCAATTCTTTTGCTGATCACATTTTGAATTCTCCACATATCCACCTTACCACTGTTCCAACATTATTTTGTACTGTTGATTTCTGGGGGTGGGTAATCACTACAGACCATAGTGAGAAGACTGCTGAGCTTTAAGAAAAACTGCATTAGTATACATCCCATTAAAGTAAGATTTTAAAAAGCAATTTTTTGTTTAAAATTGCCCACCTACTACCACCATCACTCGCCCCTTCTTCCAAACAGCCCACTCACCCAAACATTGGTTTCAGGGGAGCAGTTATACTGGGTAAGAACTGAGTCATTCCTCTGAAAGTACAAAACACCAGTGCTCTCAGGATGAGATTTGGTTTAGGGCTAAGTATGTTATACACTTTTCCTATGTTCCAAGCCCACACTGTTGTATTGCTACATTATTTGAGAGTCAATGGTTGCTCTTGATAAATATATATTAAAACAACTGAAAAATACTGAACATACAATGACAGCTTGAATGTCAGATCTTTGATACCTGCATTGCATGCAAAGAGACCAGCAAGAGATACCATTTCCCCCCCCAGTAAAACCAACCTTTTCTGTAAAAGACTGCATTGAGGAACTCTTCCGCTTGCCTTTCAAAACGAATGATTTTTGCTTGCTCTTGTCTAAGCAGAGCTTCTTGCCCAGCTTCCGAGGCTGGCTCATCCAGACTGACTAAGTGTTCCTGCAAAGATATTTAATATTTGTAAGATCCTCCTGACGCCAAAATTATTCAAGTTCCTTAGTCATTAAAAAGACTTACTTAAATTCAAAAGTTTGTTAGGTACTACACAGAGTTGAATCTACTCAAATCACAACTTAATTTTTGACTGCTCCAGAACACTGTACTTTGTCCTCTTTTCTTCTTGTAAATGCAGCAGAAGCCTGTAAGATTTGATAACATTATGGGGAAATAAGAGGCTACTATAAAGAACATGTAGATATTTTACAACACTTGGCTGCGAATCTCTTATCTAGCACTTATTCTTTCGCTACTCCTTTTAGTTCCAAGAAATAAACATTGAAGGCAGACCACAGAAATTCTCCTCAATCTACGCAGATTTCTTGTGAATTCAGCGATAAATAAAACAACCAAAATTTAGCAATAAACAGATCCTTCGTGAAAAGGCTCAGCAGTAGCTACTTTTAAGTGAAATAAACTTAAGTTGACTGCATACATCACCTGCAGTGAGTTAAAATTCATTCTCTTTCTTACAACTGGAAGCAACTGAGTTATCTCAATATTTCAAAACAAGTGTTTTAATGAGGATAATTAAACTGCGTGAGATGCCAGCATAAATTACTCACTTTGAATGGAACTCAAGAAACTAGAAGCCAACGGTTATAAAAATAAGAAATCTAAATCAGATCCCTCCCCCTTCTTCCCCCTGCCCCAACACACTTCCCTTTTCTCATTTATCTGTTTAATGCCTTGCTCCTGCTTAGGAGAACACTCTCTTTCCAGGCCCTCTTC
>JBCJKH010025488.1:0-11461 GCA_039877255.1 Loriculus beryllinus | reverse complement strand
TGATGTTCTTAAGAAATATATGGGTGACAATATTAACCTGTTATTACCCTCATAAGAGTGCATTTATATTTTTTAATATCTAAGCAGTTTTTACAAACTGACTTCTCACACCTACATTAGTGGTTTACACAACTCAAAATTACTCAAAGTAAAAACAATCCACCTCTGAAATATTTCCCTTGAACACACTGGATGAAACTAGGACCCACTGGAGTAAAAGATAGCATTTCTGTTGACTATAATGAGACCAAGATTTTTGTACATAAAAAGTACAAAGCTATAAAAAATTTAGGAACCACTCTGGTAAATTACAATATATGGTACAGGGGGACAACACAGTTTTCATGACACCTTATGGAAAAACTGCAATAATTCCATGATTCTACTGCTGCCCCCCCCCCCTGCCCTGGAAGTGTGTAGGAGAAGAGCAGCGTTTACATTGATGGTGGAGAAACAGGATATCAGAAGTCTGGAAAGACACCCTGATCACTGCAGTCACACTAACACCAGTGTCATAACATTAGGAACCTTTAAAGATACCTGTTTCCCTTATTAAATGCTCAACTGCTTTGCTTTCCATGTCTTTTAGTATGTTAAATGTTACAGAGTCGGTGTATGTAAAACAGTAAATACTATGGATAGCTGGGACCTGTCATGTAGACATACCTTCTTGTAATTATAATCACATAACTTATTTCTGTTACTTGATTTCAACATACTCTACTAATTGTTTTAAAATATCAAGAGATCAATAAATTAAATAAATGCACTAATAAACAGGGTATTCCTTAAGCCTGTTTGAAACAGAGATAAATAGCAAGCTATGAAGAGCTGTGTGCCCCTACCGGAGTAAAACCGAAGGATTGAAAAGCACAGTCAAATCTGACAACTGCCCTTTCAATCAGTCCTCTGGGTACTTTGTGTAAAAATTACATCCTGTCCTGATTCTGCAGTTGATGCAGTTCTGGAATAATATGTTTGATTAAGCTGGCTACCAACAGGATGTGTAAACGTATGCTACATAAGCTTTTTTAACTTTTATTTTTTTGGTGATACAACAATTTTACAGTTACTCAGGCACAGCAACAAACTGGCATTTCTAGTGGGTGTTTCTTTCCAGAACCTCAGAACTCAAATACAGATTTATCATGTTAGCATCATCTTAATCACGCATTGTTTTGGTGTAGCAGGAAAACATATTCCTTTTAAAACAAGGGAAAAGTAGTACTGATAATTCCGATTCCTGGATGTGCCTAGTTTCCTGCAGCCGAAAAGATCTTTGCTGTCATCATGTTCTGCAATGATTTTTGTGTTTTTCTATTACATTTTTCTCCCTACACATGTGGGTTTTATATCCTCTTCATGTTGGTATAGCATGAAATCTTATGTGGAATTTAGAGGATCTGAACTAAATGTAGCTAAAAGGAACTTTTGGATGAACTGCCTGGGATTTGTTCAGATCTGTTAAAGTAATGGGGGAAAGCACAAAAGGATAAAGAAAAGGCAGGCCTTAATCTTTGTTCCATGAGTGATAAAGCAGCATCACATGGGTGAAAATTGGCCTGACCTTCACCCACATGATGCTGCTTCTGCCTCAGCCACTCTTTCTTTGCTCTGATTAAGTGAAGATAGCCTCTTTCTCTGCAAGGAAAAGTCAAAGAACAAAAAGAAAAAAAATCCTGTCTTAACTATAAAAGATTTATTTTTTTAATCACAGTTGGGCTCATACAAGCCAGTTTTTAATCTTATTTTTTTTAAGCTAAAAAAGTGCCTTTTTAGAATTTCTTTGGCTCAGTTTCTTTAGGTCCCCCCTCCCTCGAACCTTGAGGCCTAGATCTTAACTTGCTTCCCTTGGATGTGCTTTGTTGCTTGTCTTCACTTTTACATGATAGCTGTTTGACTTAAACGGGTTGTTCACCAAAGGATTGCCCCTTGGGGAATGGAAAAACTGGAGGGAGGGAGAGGAAAAGCAGTACTCAGCTGGCTTAAATGGCATGTACAGTGTTTCTACTGGCAGGGTATTACCAATGCTCCAGGAAAACTTCAGTTCTCAGCCTTTGCCACTGGATGCCATACACCAAAACATGGCTTTATATATCAGGTAACTGATGTTCACACAGGCAACAAAACTTTACTGTGGAAGTGTTTTCAGATAGCTCCTGTGACTAATACTTTTAACAGCATGATATTTAAAATTTGACAAGGATGTAATAATTCATTCTCCATATAGTCAATATGCTTGAAGAGCTGTCAATGTCTTCAGAGGTTTCAAAGGGGACTCATTGAAATTAGTCTCTTTCATAATGCATACTATGCCACTAATATGTGGTTACATTATTCCAACATGATCAAAATGTATTTTTAATTGTACATTGATCTGCTAAAAATCGCTTAAACTCATGGTTATGTAGGTATATGCATATATCTGGCTGAGAAAAACTTGTCTGAGATCCAGTGAATTATTGGATAAGTCCACAGGCTAGCTTCAGTTTCCACTGGTCATTTTTTCCCTCAGGAGCTAAGAATATATGATGCTGTGCGACATAATGGAATGTCACTATAATGTGTAATGTCTGTTATTGTATTACATATCGGAGGCAGGCAATGAGTAAAGACCTTCCCAGCTTACCTACAAAACACAGGCATTAGATAGCTTTTAGCCAGAAACACTCTATATTACTTAGTTACATTATATTGCAAAACGGCAAATTGAGAAGTTCACAGTAGTTTCTAAAATTGAAATCAGATGTATTGTTACTAGCACACTTTGTGTAAGTCCATTGTGACTATCACTGATTAGTTAGGTTTGGGAAAAAAAAAAAACCAACAACAAAAAAAACCATTTCACTATGTTTAGAAATTTCACAGCAGCTATGATTTACAAGAACGTGCTTAAAATAATACTGCTTCTAATTTTGATATGTGACTCCACTGACACTAACAATATCTCTTCCTCTTTAGCAGTGATTTCAGAAGCATCAGCATGAGTTGTTTTCTGGACTGGAGAGACATTACCTAGGTACACATCCTTGCATGCACAGCTGAATCAATTCATTATTTTTTAGTGATATAACTGAGATTTGCAAGACCTGGTTTTTGAGTGTGTAATAATACTGGTCACACCGTCTAAGAATATGTTTCCATTTGTTTTGCTAAGTAGATTCCACCATTGTTCCCACAGAGAGTACCACACAAAATGTTGTGGTTGTAAATATGCTCAGCAACAGTTAGAATCTGGACTCTGATTCAAAGCCCATTGAAGTCAATGAAAAGACTCCTATTGACATCAGTGTGCTTTGGCTCTGGCACTTGATTCTTTATTTAGAACTTCTAATGATTATTCAGTGGAAGTGACAATACTGTGAGCTTTGGGTATTGCAGTGCTCTTGCTAAAAATAAAATTAAATCTATAAAAGAGTCATTTTTAAGGGAAAAATATAATTTGTAAAGCAAGTTTAAATTACCCTGCTATTTAAGATATATGTACACCAACACACACACATTTTTGAACATTTATAGGGAACCGTACATGCTTTCATAATACATGCAAAACACACTCACACACCCCCTCCAGACATATAAAAATCATATTAAGAATTAAAGATATAAACCTCTAGGGATTGACATACTGGCCAAAACAGGAATGTCCAGTGGTATCAAAGGTGCTGCATGCTATCTGCAATAGTCCCACATAGGATTGGCAAATATGACAGGTGGTCTTGTAAGAGTTATACTTTTCTTCTGAATTGGCAGTAGGAGGTCTGGTGACATCCCCAGGACTTGCCAGATGGCATCAGGATCCTGGTTTGAGACAGCTAAAGAGAACCCCTAGCCTCAGTAGTTAACTACTGAGAGTGGATTATGAAAGTTCCATGTATTTTCTCCGTAGTCATCTTACAGAATTGTTTTTAAGCTCAGAATTCAACAAATCAACTGGTTTTAATTTTGTGGCTTGAATCATTATTCCATTAACAAGAGGACAGCATTCACAATGGCATAAAATATTGACACAATAAGCTAAATTTGAAAAGATGGAACATACTGAAAGCCACATTAAAAAACCAAGAATGTGGTTTTATTTAAACCACTAAAAATAATTTAAAATACATTTTTTGCTGAATTGTGTGGTTCTCTCAGTTTCTCAGTGCTGTGGTACTGCTTTCACACGCCTATGAAAGTTTACATTGGGCATGGACACTACTACACTCACCAGTAAGGAGATAGTTTGGTAAATTCACCCGCTAGTTAGTAGATACTGACAAGACTTCCTCACCATCAGAAGATAATGAGGACCAGTACTTTTATTTATTTAATAATCTGAACCAGCCATAACACCTTACTGAAAATGCACGTTTCTGCATATTAAATTGCTCTACATACAGTATGTTTTGTATGACTTTTTCAGTTCATGGCAGCTGCCTCAAATAAGTTTGAAAGGCTCTATTATGGTCTACTGAGTCAAAAATGGCTTTTTTTTTTAAGTGCCAAAGTACTTAGTTACAGTGAATTGGTAACACAATATCCACACAATAATATGCATCTTGTGCATGACAAAAGGCGCATAATTTGTAATCCCCATTTAAAATAAAAATATAAATACCTACTGTATTCAGCAGATCTGAAATTTTTTACCAGTACATATTTGATAGACACTCAATGTGTTTATGTAGAAGACCAAAATGGTCTGTACTTTGTATAACTTAGTGAACAAAATTAAGATTTGTAGGTCTTTTCGAATTTTGCTTATTCCAATTTCATTATTAACATGTAATCACTATTGAAACATAGCTTAGAAAACTTACAAGTGAAAATCTACATGCAAATAACAGGAATGAAGGGAGGAGAATCTATATTAAGTCTATCCCACATGTAATCTCCCAGTGTGACTTAAGTTCAGATAAGAAAGACATCTCATCCCTCTTGGAGGTCCCATTTCTGGCTCTGTCATTTGCACTTCTCCTTGGAGAAGACAAGAGGAAATTGAGGAATAAGGCAAGACTTTATGAATGTCAGAAATTAGGTTATGATTATGTCATTGCTGTATCCCTTGGCTACACAAATTCAGCCCCTCTAACATTTTATAACCTTTTTCATGTAGTCCTTCCTTATCTATGATATTTCTTATCTTTCTGTAAGAGAAGAATAGCTGATTAGGCAGGAGGAAGCTTTGGCAGTGGGCAAAGAAACCTGTTCAATGTCACCACCAGATGTGGGTAATGCTAGTGACTGCTGTACTGTATGACCACTATCCTTCCTATCCTTCATACAGTCCTTATTTGCCAGAGATTTGTTTACTCTGCCCACTGTTTCTCACAGTTTTTTTGCTTCTAACATATATAAATATCACCCTTCCTTCTGCTATATTTGTGTAGTGATCCACATAAAGTATACATAATATGGGGGCTTGTGTTCATTTGGAAAGCCTGAAGGTATTGTTCATTATGTTTTATGTGCCAGAATAGATAAAAATTATTCCCAGAAGGGTGTATGTTTAAATTGGCAAAGAAAAATGATTGACATCTACCATAAGTACTTTTGTCAAATCTTTGGCATGTTATCAGTTTGTAAAACTATTCTAATGAGCAGTGTCCATACTCACCAGATGTGCTATCAAGAATATGCCAGATACTTGTAAAATTCTATTGCAGTCTTAATGCCAAATGGTGAAATACAAACAAGTTCGGCTATTTGGTCAGATAAAGAATTGAGCCTAAAGAGTCAAAGAATGTAAATAGTTCTAGGCGGGAGCCTATACTCTTGGCTAGTTTCAGAAAATGTGGACTGTTATCTCTATGCTTAAACACTAACCTGCCTTGTATAAACTTGCAGCTTTAATACTGGTGCAGGCAGAAATAGAAAATGCTTAACTAAAATAAGGCTTTATCTCTGTATCTGACAAAAAAAAAGTAAAGAAAAAACAGTAGTGAATATTCTTATTTATCTTTTTATTCCAAAATGCCTATTCCTAGCTCATAAACATTATTGTTTACAAACGGTACAAGAGCAAGGACTAAAACAAAGTTTGTCGCAAACACATTTTAGAGAGAATTTAATTCTTTCAGGCTCTTGAGACACCAAGAGCTTGGCAGAGGTGTTTAGCGACGCCTTTTGCTCCCAGTTCTGACAGAAATATCTACAGAGAGCTTGTTAAATTCTCCAGCACATGGTAGGGCTGCACTTAGTCTTGGTTCACATCTGCTCTGACTACCTGATGTCAGCAAAGCAAGTAGATACTGGTGAGTAACTTGGAACAGGTTTCTACTCTGACCTTTTCAGGTATTCAGAGTAGAGGGCCTTTTTCCTCAGCCATTTACCATGGCATTCAGGCATGCATTTATGAGCTTCTAAAGCTCTAACTAATAAACACCAAGTAATTATTTTAATTAACTAGCTATTATCTTTTTGTTGTTGTTAAAGTTTAATTCCTTTTTGGATTGTGTTGCTGTTGGGACTGATACGTTAGTAACTGAACATCAGACTTCTGTCTTTGTCCCAGGAAGCAGATAACATATCTGTGAATTTGGGTAAGAGCTGTTACAATAATTTGGGGATGTTTTTACTTCATTTGTTTCAGAATCTACCGTAAAATTCTTAAAAATTTAACTTGCTTACTACCACTTTCTTATCAACCTCCCACTAACCAATCAAACACAGATTCTAGATACTTTCTTAAATGGTCTTGAAAATTGGCCCAAGAAAATGTACATGTTTGTTTAGTGATGTTTATTTGCAATAATTGCTCCCACAATGTCCCTCACAAAGTAAAACTAAAGAATGTCATAGGTTTTGTTGTGGAGACTGTTTTCCATTCCACCTGCCATAATACTCATTACAAAGGGTCCCTATTCCCTCCCTGGTCTTAGGGAAGTTCCTTGCTGCTGTGGAATTAGAGTACAAAGTCCATTACTGGACTTTTTAATGTCTAGACGTCTTTTAATGTAATTTTTTTAATGTCTAAAAGCATTGTTTGTGCATTGTACTAAAGTATGCACTGTCCATGATTTCAGGAGCGCACAGATACTCCTAGGTATGTGAAATGGTTATTATTTGGCTGGTGTCTCCACACTTGTTCCTGTCATGTGAGGGAAATCCTCCTTTGTGGCCTAGGAGGCTCAGTCACAGCTTGTCGTCCACCACCTTCACTCCTTCCTACTAGTTCTTTCTCAATGTTACTGTGCATTTATACAGAGTAGTATTTTCAGAGTGTAAATGAATAAAAACCCCAGAGTTCATTAGTATATGTGTCAAAATTACAAACACAGAAGTTGGTATATATGCATGCTAATCATTTCTACTTATGCATGAAGTTAATTTACAGAAGAAGATTTACATTATTATAATGGCATTCTCTACAAATAAGACTCAATTATTTTGGTTTGGGGTTTATGCCTTTTTATGTTTTGCTTGTTCTGAGATATGTATTCATTTGTTTTATCAATAATATGAAAAATGAATGGAGCTCTTATTAAGGTTAAAAGCACCTCGGAGAAGTCATCACTTGTCAGCTTTTGTTTTATTACTATGATTACAACAAAGTTGTGTTGTTATCACTGGCAAAATAATTACTTCACTTTTGTAGGCATGTTTCATGTTGCCTTCCTGTTCCTGCCCCTGGTGAGGACCATTTGGAAGCTATCCTACAGAGCAACACAGAAGCACCTGCAGAGAAGCACAGAGGTAGGAATGGTACCTGTGTGTCCTCTATGCCTGGCATACCTGAAACACCCCAGATTTTTCATCAGTCCCTGAACGCACAGACACTCACACACTATGCTAGCTCGTGGGCTCCCGATGACAGCCCTGCAAGGCATGTATCGTTCCCTGCACACTGCAGCTTGCTTTCCTCTGGCATGGGACACCACTGACCCTGACTGTCCTTGGCCCATAGTCTTCCTGAGCTTAGTTGGAGTCCATTCACTGGCCTAAACCAGTGGGATAAATCTCACAATTTTTCCTTTAAGAGGGCTAATCCTCCAGATTTCATAAAAGTGATTTTCCTGTAGATTTCAACAGAAGTTCTAGCTGAAGATCAATGTCAGGATAATACCGATTTGAAATACAAGTGAACAGCAGCATCAGATCAGATGGGAAGAAAGATGAGATGAAAGGAAAATGATGATAGGGAAAAAACATACCAGCAGCTTCGATCTTTACATTTCAGTGTTAAACAGTGTCTGTCTTTGGTTAATGCAATTTAGTGATAATCCTTTGGAAAGGAGAAAGGATTTTTTTACAGCTGTATCAACAATACCTACTCTTTAAAAAAAAAAAAAAAAAAAGATGGCAGCTGCCTTGACATTTCAAGCATCACTTCTTTGGCCAGGAAAGCAAAGTATAAGCCAGGCTGACCAATAGCCTAGACTTGGAACAATGCCCCCAAAAAGTTGGTCTGTAAACTGATGCTACCTTCTTTCTTGGATTCTAGGAGGGCTTGCTGAGATTTAACAGCAATGCAGAACAACCACATTCCTAGTAGATACTTCTTTTCTTGCTACATGAGACCCATGCATGAAGTGAAAAAGAGCAAATGAACATCAGGTTTACATCACCACTGATATGTGAATGATTGATCACCCATTAAATCACATACAGAGCTGGTAACAGCACACGGGGTAGCATTCAAGTAAATGTTTTATATACTTTACTCTAATTAAACATGGAAATAATATAATGCAGTCTGTATTGTAAATGTTATTGCAGATTATAGACCTAGAGGAGAGGTGTTACGCCACCTTTATAGCCTCCAGTTCCTGGAGACTGTGACTTAGAGCTGCCTCAGGGCTGCCCTAAATTACACCAGTTGGTAATGAGTCCCAAAGGGCTGCTATGCATCCAGTGGTTGCTGGAGTGTAAAGTACTTTGGCTATGCTAGCAGCCCATCATTTCACAATGGAAGCTGAGAGCAGCTGGCATAGTGCTTGGAGGAAATCCCCAAGTAGTGGTTTAAGACATTTTTCTAACACTTTTTGTCATGAGAGTGATACAAAATAAAGGCCATTTCACAAACACACAGGGACTTTTTCTGTTTTATTTAAAGCATTGTAGTTGTAGGTTGACAAACCTGGAGATGAGGGTTTCTATACAATTTCAGAGGAGGTTTCAACCTAATATTGCTTCAGTTTGGCAATATTCCAGATCTCCATCCTGGCCCAGGTTCTCTGCTCAGTAACACTTCTTGTGTAGTGTAGCACCACTTTTTGTCAAAGGTATACTCCTGATTTACATCTGTATTAGCAAATGTAGAACTGGAGCTTTTCAGTTCAGTCTCATATTCTGCCCTTCGCTAGAGCTGCCAAAGATACCAGTTGTATGTATCTCATTCAAAAGCTCAGCCAATTCAGGCAGAGTGACGTGCACTATTTTTTTTCTGTACAATGTGTGGGGTGGGCCAACCATTCTTACAGAAACATCTCCTAAAGTCAGCTATGAAATTATTGATTCATATTGTCAATTTGAGGAATTTGATTTTGATGTATCTTAAGGGTGCTCTTCAGTGAACATCTTGGAGACAATAACTGGCTGCTGCCAGCAGAAACTCATGACCCAAACTAGGCAGATGCAGTCCAAAACTCAACTGATGACAGTGTTTCCAAATCTCTGAAGCAACAACACTGCTTATGCTCTTACTGAAAGTTCTATGAAACATAAAGAATAATAATTGACAGAGATATACACAGTGCAGAAAAGTACAAACCCTTTGGGTGTCTACAGATATGGTTGGTGTAAGTCTCAGATAAATTTACTAGTGAGAGATAATTATCAGTTCTGTACTACAGATATCTTTTTTTAAGAAAAGTCCATGACCGCAGATAACATCAAGGAGAAAGATTGCATGGAAAAGAAATTGACAAAAGTGAATTAGAAAATCACAGAATAAATCATAATAAAATGGACAGAAAGGGCTATCATTGTGCCTGAAGGCAATATTGACTTCAGCTAAGTAAATGCTGATAGCCTTCTGTCACTCATTTTTTAATTATTAAATGATTTTTAATAGTAGCAGCACCTGTTGCTCCAGTGCTTATCTACTAATACTGCACGTGGGAATGACATTGTCAGGCTAAACTATTTTGAGCCAAAAAGTGATCACAGCCTTAATATTGTTTCCTTCTTTCACTAGAGTTTTTCTGGAGTTCAGAAAAACGCCTAACTAAAATTAAATGGCTTGTACACTACCTACCAAAGGATCCAGGCCAAAATTTCTGTTCACTTTAACAGAGTAACCTTGGCATAATGTTTGCCTTCTTGGAAGGCAAAGATTTGGCTCCACATTTCCACTGAACCTGAAATGCAGTACCTGAGAACAGGAAACTCTTTTACTAAATGTAAAGCAAATGGATTTTTGTCTCCTATGTACTTTCAAAATTAATTCTTGAAGGCATAAAGGCTGGGATTGATAAATATGTGATTAAAGACAGCTAAAGCAGGGACAATAATGAACAAATACCGTTATTTTTGCTGTAGTTCCTGAAGGAAGCTAAGATAGAGGTGTAGAAAATCAGTTACAGTGATGCACTTCACTTAGCATGGGAGTTCATGCAGTGCAAAGAGCTTAATGTGTGCAGCTGAGTTGGGCCTAATGGGCATCAGTTGTTATCAGTGAAAATGGAGTATGCTAGAGGCAGCCTGGCTACCATAGCCATCTGTGATGGCTAGTGGGATTTTTGACACACTAGTGACCTTTTCTTACTCATTTTGATGAATTTTCATCCAATCAAAGCTATCATCTGACTGGTCCACCCAATGCTGTATTGTGCAGTCTGAGCCCATTGGTGAGAGTTTAGAGAAGCAAAGCGAGGAGAGGGAAAAGAGGGGGAACCTGCAAACATAAAGCTGGAGCTGGGGAGTGAGGCTTGCTGGGGAGTAACCAGAAAGAGGCTAGCAGAGACCTTTGTACTGCTGCCTTACAGTACCCAGAATGAAAACCCTTTCCCAGTGTGCCTCTCAGTTCTACCTGCCCACAGCCATATCACACATCCTGCAACACCCCTGCACTCAAAGCTACCTGGGAATAACACCACCAATATACTACCGACTGCTTTAGTTCTTGCCAGTTTTGCAGAGTGATTTATAGTTAATATACCCCAACATTCCCATGATGCTTTTAGGACACCAAGCATGGGAAAGCAGATCTTGTTCTCACCACAATTAGGAACTTTGTGAGCTCGGTCTTGCCTGAGAAGACTTAAATGGCAGGAAGCAGGCTACCTATATTTTCTTGCCCCACTGCACACATATATAAAGGCCAAACAGTGCATAAACTTATCTCTATGGAGGCCAGAAGAGTTTTAAGGACTCCTCTCTTGAAACAATCTACTCACAAAAAGCAATGTGAAACCTATTGTAATTGATTACAAACTTGCAATTTTTAATGGAAAACAATTGTATACTTGATCTAAATTAATGAGATCTAAATTAATGAGAATCTCATTTATTAATCATATGCCTTATAAAGCTCCTG
>JBCJKH010025487.1:5481-24278 GCA_039877255.1 Loriculus beryllinus | reverse complement strand
TGGCCCACCTAAACTGAAACTGGCATCTGGGTACTATGGATACAGAATACCTCCCTGTGAGAGGAATACTTCCCATTTAATCTGTGATTTTGTTCAGTGGTGTTGATGTCCCATCTTCCATGCTGGGCAGCTTTGCTGTGCTGCGCTCTCTGGAGAACTCCCTGTTACTCATTTGGGGTTCTCTGATGTCAGCTCTGAGGCCAGGCAGGCAGGGCCATGCCTGTCCCTTGCCCACTCCCAAGCACAAAAGCCTATAGATAGCTGTTGCAGCAAATGCTTCTCATTATGGGCTCCCCTCTCCTCAGAGTGCCCGTCCAGTTAGGGGTGGGAGGAGGATGGGGCCCCCAGATGCCTGTGCTGCTCTGCTATGTGTTTTCTGTTATTTGGGCAGAGTTGTGCATTCCTCACACGCTTTGGATTTCATGCAGAGCCCCAGGGGAATACTCAGAGAACTGGGAGGAGAAACCAGGCAAGGGAAGGTTGCCCATGCACATCAGCCAAGAGGCATCTACCCCTCCATGTGAAGATGTCCAAACCAGAGGGAAGTGCGAGGTCTATGGCAGCCATTGCCCCGTGCACAGCATCCATCCCCTCTAAAAGCTTTCTGCTTCCCACTAGCAGAACTTGCTTAGTTAGCCTTAGCCTGGCAAAACACAGCCCAGGAGGTGTCAAATTTGTTTGGCTTGGAGTCAGTGCCTGAAAGGTAAAGATACAATTTCAGATTAAGACTAACTGTGGATCAAGAATAAATGGATATAAATTGGCCATTTATATATGCGGCAAGAAATTTGGAGGCGGTTTCCATCTAATTATAGCAATCAGGCTCCAGAACACCCTTCCAAACTAAGAAGGACATGAAACAAAAAATACCACCTGCACACCACCTTCTCATGCTTTGCCAAGGGAATCTGATACAGAGGCTCCCTTCCTGGAGGACACACATGGTGCCTTGAACTAAGGACAGGAAATGAACCTCCCAGCAGCACCCTCCTGTTTGGGTCTGTGTTCATGTGCTAAACCCAAGATGCCCAATAAATGTTTTAGTGTCAGCTTACGGACTGTTACTGATATAGAAATGTAGGACTGGGAAAGACTTTCTGGGATGGGAGGATGTGTTCAGAAGCCACTCCTCAGGTTGCTGCCATATGTTTAATTCCATCATAATTCTCAGGACACTAGTACAATCAGAAATCCTGAAGTGCTAGCAGGATGGGCTCGCATTCCCTGCAAGTCTTAACTTGTAGCTAACTCAAGACATCATTTCCAGATCCCAGAGATGTGACAAGACTGACAAAATGATGAGCAGCTAGCAAAAGGTAACCTGGAGGAGCAGGCAGCCCTGATCTCTGCAGAACTGCGCACACATCTGGAATACAAATAGAAGTACAGGAGCTACCTGTGTGTGTCCTGCCCTGGGACTGCAGCAGCAAGGACTGGCTGCTTCAGCTAAATCAGGAATCGCCTAAAAGGCAACACTAATACAGCATGCATCAGGGGAAAATCTGTATGTGGGTGTTGATAAAATGCAAACACTGGGCTGAGGATTGAGCTTGCTAACTGGGCCCCAGTTAGAAATAACCGTACTGACCCTTCCTTATAAAAGTGACATTTTGAGACTGCAAAGACTTATTTACTGCACAGAATACTAATTTGTGGAGTAGACATGGAGTAGGACAGTGATCACGGTACTCGTGACACCTGACACAGCTCAGGCTACCGTGGCTCCTCTTCAAGTACAAATCCTGAAGACAAACATGAAACATTCCCCTCCCCTACCACAGTGACCCGTGCCCCTGCCTGCCCTCAGCACCGCCACGTCCCAAACGCACGGTCACCAGTGCCACCCAGAGCTGCAGTACAAGCGAACGGGGCACGGGCACAGGCACAGCTATCGGGGGGTTCCCTGCACTCAGCCCAGCGCCCGCCACTGAGCCCTGAACCCACCGAGGAACTCGGCATCCCGCCTCGCCAGGCACCTCGCCGGGGACACGGGCACCCTGCCCTGGAAGCCCTGCACCCTCCGGGCACCACGCGCGGGACACGGGCACCCTGCCGAAGATACCACATCCCCCCCCCGCCATCCCGGGCGCTCCTCACTCAGCCCCTGCTCCGCGCTTCAATCCCAACCCCTCCGCTCACCGCGCGACGGCTGCCCGTTGCCATGGCGACGTGCTTTCGGCCTTCCCTCGCTGCCGGTTTAGGGTCGGGTTTGAGCTCACGGGTGCGCTGGATGCCGTGGCGGCAACGCTGAGCGTGGGGAGGCCAGACCGCGATCCCGGCACTAGGACCCCAGGGCGGCCAGGCTGGGATCCCAGGGGGTCGCCCCGGGGGCGGGACGGACACTGTAGCAGCGGGCGGGGCAGGGCGGGCCCGGCAGGGGGCGCGCTCAGCCGGCATCCCCTCACCGCAAATGCGCCTGTGACTGTTTGTGTGAGATGGTGTGTCACTTCCGGCGTGTGCCTTCCGGTCGTGGCGGCAAGGTGTGAGGAGGATGGGTCGCGGGCGTCCCGGAGCCCCGCGCGCCGCCGCCGTGAGTGAACTGCAGCCAGGACCCGCTGGATGGCTAAGAGGCCCTGGTCCGGGGCGGGGCCTGGGCTCGGTTTGGGAGTTGGGGGGAAGCTGGGACGTGAGCAGGGAACGGCGGGACCGGTCCTTCCCTCTCCTCACCCTGCTCTCGGAGTCCCCTCCGTGCTGCCTGGCCCCGCCAGGCCCGGGCTCTTCTGGGCCTGCGGTGTTGGTCGGAAGTGCCGGGACCTTACGCCAGCGCCGTGGCATTGTCTCGGCAGGTCCAGACCACCGGCGGCAGCAGCGCCCTCAGCAAATGCTCAGCGGCGGCGCAGGGTTACATCCAGGATCGGTTCCTGCGGCTCCTGGTGGGAGGGCGGCGGCGGCGGCGGCGAGCCTCGCTTGTCCACCGGTGAGCAGCGGGAGCTTCTCTGGCGGCCGGGCCCCAGTGCCTCATAGCCGGCAGAAGGGGCCCGCTGTCCCCCCCCAGGCCCTCGGGGTGTTACTTCTGGTCAAGGCACAGCTTTTTAAAGTGTGTCTGGGGACACGAGCATAGTGAGCGGCAGCGTGTGGAACACATCCCTTAATGTAATCTCTGCAGACTGTTGGTAGCATTTTACACGGTTTAGGAGTGAAAACTGGAAGCTTTGTCTGGAGGAAAGCATGTCACCGGACTGGTTCCTAGCTCCAGTCTTCACTGCTGGTGGAAAGTGCTGTAGACATGGTTTGAAAATGAATGTACCACAAATGTTAGCATGTCAGTAGTTTGCTCAAGAACGTTGCAACTTCACTAAGGTGTTTGGTGGCTCAGGACAGCAGTATTATCTTTTGAATTGGTGGTGTCTGACCAGTACTTCTGTGGAGCTTTGCATGATGCAAGCATGAATATTTTTATGTGGTTAAAGGGTTCTGTGCTGATGTGGAAGTGGAGTTTACATAATAAGAGGCTAATAGCTTAATGCAGTCAGAATGACTGCGAATTACCAAAGGAGTTTCATTTGGGGTGTGTTGAAGCAGAGCTTCCAGGCCTGTGAAGATGAGTGTGGTCATCAGGTCAAGAGTTAATTTCATATTGTTATGGCATCTGATTTGAGGCAGGAACTTGGTTATTGGCCACCCACATAAGGGTCATCCATAGTCTTGTTATGTAAAGCACTTAGTGAGTGAAGGAAATCTGTATTTATTAGCAAGTTCTAGATGGACAAACTCATGAGACATCTCCTAGTGCAGGGCTATAAATGTAAACTCAGTGGGTAGAAACCAAGAGAGGGGAAAAAAAAGAGTTTTGTGAAGTGGGGGGGGTGCCAGTGCTGGAGAAGCAGCATTCCTGATTACAACTGAATTTCATTCCACAGGGGTTATTACATCCGTGCCCGTGCTGTAGATCACTGTGTTCAAGACTTCCTGCTGAAGACCCAAAGCCACCCTAGGACACAGGTGTGTCTGGGTGTACTGGCAGTTTCCACTGTGTGCCTGAGAAGTCCTTCTGGCATCTTGCCACTGAAGTAGCTTCTTGGTGCATCTGTTGTTACCTTTTCCCACAAGAGCAAGACAATCTGCCTGGCACTACTGTGCCTGGCCTTTGTTGCTTTGACAGACCTATCTGGGAGGGGGCAATACCTACAAAAATTTCTTCTATCTCTTGCAGGAGCTTGTGTGATTTTGTCACTCTGCAAGTGATGTTATTGAATGCTTTTCACACCTGGATGGTCAGGATATAACTTTTTATGATGCCTGCTCTGCAGATCTTGTCTTTAGGTGCTGGCCTTGACTCGTTATACTTCCGTTTGAAGGACATGGGTCTTCTGCATCATACTGTGGTATATGAGGTGGATTTCCCAAATGTGGCACGCCAAAAAGCTGCTGTGATCAAAAGAATGGAAGAGTTGTTGGCACTGGTGGGAAGCAGTGAAGGGGAAGGATTAGGTATGATATTTATAGAAGGAAGGTTTTGTAGGTACTAAATGTTTAGAAGAAGCAAACAGCTT
Source organism: Loriculus beryllinus (assembly GCA_039877255.1). NCBI lineage: Eukaryota > Metazoa > Chordata > Aves > Psittaciformes > Psittacidae > Loriculus > Loriculus beryllinus. The sequence continues at coordinate 19,785 of JBCJKH010025487.1, read as the reverse complement.
CAGCCTTTAAAAAGCGAGATATGATGACAGAGGAACTACAGAGTTGTAGGTGAAAAGATGTTCATTTTTTGAAAAACTTTGGACCTAATGAATTGTTTGTAGCACTGGGAGGCAGCAAGGTGATGTGCAGCTGCCAGAGGGATTTGTCAGGAGCAGATTATATCAAACCGAGTTCAGTTTCTTTCTGATACATTTTCTGAGGTACTGTGTCCAGCTTTGGGCTCTGTGGTACAAAGACAGTGGAAAACTGCAGCATGTCCAGTGAGAGATCATGAGAACGGTGGAGCAGATGTTGCAGGAGGGGGGGGCTGAGAGAACTGGGTTTGTTCAGCCTTAGGAAGAAGAGGTTGGGAGGGAGGTGAGTCTTGCAGCAGTCTTCAGCTACGTAACAGGAAAGTGCAGACAAGATGGAGCGAGTTTTTCCTGGAGGCAGGAAGCAAACAGTCAACGGGCAGTGGTTGCAAGTTGCAACAAAGGAAGATCCAGTTATGTATACTGAAAGTGTTGCATGGTTTTTGTTGTTTCCTCCCCTTTCCTGCTGCCATGTGAGTAGTTAAAAGCAGGGATAGATTACCCATAAAGGTGGTGAAATCTCCATCCTTGGAGATAGGTAGTTGTCTGGAGAAAGCCTTGAGCAACCTGCTACACGTAACTGCTGTGAGCAAGGAGTTGGATTAGATGATCTTCAAAGGCCCATTTTGACCTAAATTATGCTGTGATTTATGGACTTTATGGGTAGGAGAGAAGAGAGTACTCTTGGGTGTCTTGACTATAATAAAACATGAGTTCTTGTTTTATCTGACTCTTTTTTTTTCCTCTTTTCAGTGGAGGAAAAAACCTGAGCCTTATGAAACTACTGTAGAATATAAGCAGAACTGAAAAGATTATTGTGCTGGTTAAATACTATGGGGCAGTTCAGTGGCAACATGAAGGAATGTAAAGTATGGGGTTCACAAGAGAATTCTCCTGCATCTGATTTCCTTCAAGGTTTCCATTCGTGTTCTAGATGATAATGCTATAGAAGTTGAAAATGCAATAAACCAGAAGGAAATGGGGAGATGAGAGTAGGGTTTTGATAAAGTACATGAATGGTGTCCTGAACCCAGGACAAATGGTCTCTCAAATGTGAAATGAAATTCAACAAGAGCAAATGTAGGCTGCTATGTGTCTGTAATAATCAATTGAAATGCCCATTGAAGACAGGTACAGAGATAGGTGCAGAGCACAAATCTCTCCCTCCCGTGAGCAGTTGGACACATCTTAGTGAGCTCTTCCATGAGATTGTTCAGTTTCCTCTTGAATCCATTCACATGTTTAATATTGGCAGCCTTGTTGGGTTGCACTGGTACAAGAAGAGTAGGTGATTTCTAAAGGTACTTTACAGTTTGCTTTGTTTATGATTTGGTTGAAACAGGTCAGCAGCTGTAGCTTATGATATTCTCATGGAGTACAGAGATACACCAGGATGATGCTTGCAAAGTATATATTTGGACTAATTTTTAAGAATGGAGGTTGTGAGACTACCCCCAGTGTTTGCAGAGCACCAGCACATGCTGTGTCAGGATTCAGTGCCATTTACAGACATGAAATCTATTTAAAAAACAAGCAAACCAACCAACCTCCAGAAGCTTGAGGATGGTTTTATGGTTGTGAGGCAAACCATTTGAACCCTATCAAAGCAGTGGTACTCCCTTTGCCTAAACTGAAAAGTCTGTAAATAAGAGTCCTTCAGATTTACTAGTGGTTCTATAAAAATGTTGTTAAATACAATAAAATTCTGTTATAGTAAGTGTGATAATTCTGTGTGAAATCTGCAGGTGAAATTTGCATTAGAAATAATGAAGTTTTTGATCTGCATTTAATGGACCACTTCTTGGCACTATCCCATTATGGCTAATTTAGGGATGGGGATTTTCTTGTACATGTCCCAAAGAAATTGAGTTTATGGGCACAGTCTTGTGAGCAATTGCCTGTGGGGTTGATTTTCCTGTGTGTCCCTTTTGGTCTCAGTATGGCATCTGCACTGCAGTGAGATTGTACCATTTTTATCTCCAAGGAGTCGTTACGTTTTCTGGAAAGGATTATAAATTACTGGGAGTGGATTTATCAGAGCTGTCTCAGCTGGAGAGAGCCTTGGAGGAAGCAGGATTGAACACTGAAATCACCACCCTCTTCATAGCAGAGGTGGTGCTCACCTACATGGAAAATAGCAGGTCAGTTGATTTTTCCCCTGTTAGCTAGGTGGTGAAATGAAAAGAGTAAGCTTCTTTGTATGTATGTCACCTGCGGCTGTCCTGTTATAAGAACCTGTCTTGTAACTAGCCTCAGGAATTCTGTGGCAGTGCTGAGCAGCTCCTTATATCATGATTGTGATGGGGTAATCGGTGCCCACATGACATACTAAAATGGAGGTGAAAAAAAAAGAAAAAGAGAAACCTTGAATGAGTGATTTTGAGTTTTTTGGTTTTCTCATGCCCTGCATTCTCTGCAGAGATGAGGGATATGTTCATAAGTCCCCAGCACAGGATTCTGTCTTGTGTATTGACTCTGTTAGGATGCCTTAATAGCATGCTTTATGGTGTTGCAGGAAGATAAACTGCATCTGCCATTGATAAGTGGGCCCTCAATTGTTTGATTTCTGATGTACAATCTGCCAGACAGGTCTGACGCCCTGATTCAGTGGGCAGCAGAGCATTTCTCTCGGGCGTGCTTTCTGCTGTATGAGCAGATGAACCCAGAGGACCCCTTTGGACATGTCATGCAGCAGCATTTTAACCAGCTGAACTCTACACTTCATTCTCTGGCACAGTACCCTGATTGTGAGGCACAGCAGAAGCGCTTCTTGGCAAAGGTGGGTACCTGCAGCTCTGGGCACACATGAAGCACCTGGGAAAGATTATCACATGAAATAATTTGGGAAGTCATCAGCTGTGTCAGTTATGGGTTGAAACCAACAGGGCCAGGATACTGCCTTTTCTATTAGCATGACTAGTCATTTGAAGGTCCTTCCAACCAGCTTGCAGCCTCCTTTCTGTATGGTATTAAGGCAGGATGGGTTCCTCTAAGACTTTTGATACAACAAATTAAGTTTCAAAGAGCTTTACAGGTAAGAGACCTATCCTCGCCAGATTCTGGGCTGCTGTTGTTCCAGCTAGACAGCTTATGGTTTATGCAGGTGTTTAATTTAGGGTCTTGATTTTCTTGTGGGAAGTGAGTCTGTCCTTCTGAGGTAGTCATTTTGAGGGATTTCTATTTCAGGGCTGGACTGAGTGCAGTGTCATGGATATGAATGAATTTTTCACCTGTTGTATTCCAGAAGATGAACAGCAAAGAGTGCAGACTCTGGAGTCTTTTGATGAATATGAGGTAACCCTTCTTTATTCTGAACACCACTGACCTGGCTATCAGCTCGTTCCTACTGCTTGCTCTTCAGATTGTTGAGAGAGATTGGTTTTGTTTTTTTCTTTTGGCCTCCTACAGGAATGGCATCTGAAATGTGCTCATTATTTTGTCCTGGCTGCATCAAAGGGGATGGAACCTTCCTGGACTCCACTGTTACCCAGTATGACAGGTACATATCCAGTAGTTTTTGTAGACTTCCTTGACGGGTTTTAGGAGGTAGTAAAACCCTGGAAGGAACTGATCAGATGCATCATCTCAATAGCTTACTAACAGTTATTCTGCTGTCCATAGTGGGACCAGGGCAATGTCCTGACACTGGTGATTCTTACCAATTTCATTCTTCCAGATTATTGAACCTTCCAGTCTGAACAGCTCTTCCTTATGTTTATACATGGGGCCTTCCAGTGCATGATTGCAGTGCCAGTCTAGCATGTTCCTCCTCCTATTTTGGGGATCTCAACAGACTCTGTTTTCAATGTATTCCCACTTGCCTCCATACATGGCTCTCTGAGCCATTCTGTCCTTTCAGCTCCCAAAAGGTTGTTACATTTTACTTAAAAATCATAGAATCATAGAATAGTTTGGATGGGAAAGGACCTTAAGGTCATCTAGTTCCAATCCCCCCTGCCTGGGCAGTGATACCTCCCACTAGACCAGGTTCCCCAAGCAAGGTTTCTTGCAAGCAGGGGCTGTTTTCGGCACTGATTTCTTTTTCCTGACCCATTTCTGAGCTGTGTCCACCAAAGAGAAGGGTAGGACCTCCTTAAGCTGGTATTGATAACAAGGCCACAATAAATATTGAATCACAGCCAGAGGGAAGCTATTTGAAATTACAGTGTGCTGGAGTCTTCATGTGTTCCTGACTGAGATAAATCTTTGGCTCAGCGTTGCCAAAGTAAAAAGAGCTGCAAATTGAATGAAGACATGATTCCAACATACCTTTCTTCTCACAGCAAAAATGACTCCACTTACTTTCTTTCATTCTGCCCTTTCTTGTATCACCTTCCCATCACAATAACGGAGATGATGCAGTTAAAATAATTCTGCAGAAAGAAAAAGACAAACCACACAAAACAAAATGATCTGTCGTGGCAGAAGACAAACGTCTCCATCTCTCCAGACCCTTCACCTTGTCCACTGCAAAGGGTATGTGAAGGGGCACTTCTGCCCTCTCTTCTGCTTCCTGCTTGGTCCCCCCCAAAGGTACAGCTTGAGTTAGAGTAATGCAATTGTCAGTAGGTTCCTATAGCACATCTGGAAATACCTTCTTCACTAACAGTCGTAGCCACCAAGCAATTGGACCTGATGCTGGCAGCATCTGCCAGGCAGAGCAGCTTACCTGGGCTGCTCTTGACCAGGCTTCTACCCAAAGGGAAAGGCTCCAGGGAAACTACTTCTCTTTCTTTCCTTCCTACTTGAAGGAAGAAAGCTTGCTGAGTTTGTGGCCAGATAACTTGTGTTTAGGCAAAGGTGTGAGAAGTGATTAACAAATAGCTCCACATGAATGGCAAGCCTAGTTTCCTTTTGAATTTACATCCTGTGGCAGACTCTAGGCCTCCAATGAAACTTGTCCCACAACATACCATGCTTTATATGGGCTCTCTTTCACTTTCCTTTATAGCTTCAGGCCACTACCACTTGTCCTAAAAACAGCTACGTAAATATTTACTCTTTTTCACCCTTAAAGGTATATTCAGTTCCAACTTATTCCAAAGTCCATGGATGGCAGTTTCCAATTCAAGCAAGTAATTTTTAAAGCTGTATGTCCAGTGCTTGACCAAAAAGATGCAGTTATCATTTATGAGAGCTGAAAAATCCAGGCTGTCAAATAATATAACCTTGTTTTTCCTTTTCAGAATAACCAAACGATGCCAGACCTTAAATATCTTCTATTATTTATAGATGAATTGTTTCATACGGTATTGGAGGTTTTAAAAATGTATTATCTCTTATGTGCCTCTCCCTCCCCTTGCACAGTTGGATTGGTGGTAACTAAGGCAACCCAGCTGCACAGCCTGAGAGGCACAGAAAATAGTACCAGAAATGACTTTTTTTTGCTTTAAATCCCAGAGTTTCTAGAGTACTAGACAATGTTGAGCAATACAGAAATTCCAAAGAGGATAATTTGAAACAATGGGCTGATTCTTTTACTGCCATAAATTCACCTCAGCCAAGAATTTGGCTGCAGGGTCCAAGTACCGAAGAAGAACCATGCAATAGCTTCTCCTGGTCTCTAATGGGCAGAAAAAACCACACAGGCAACTGATCTCACGTTCCTACAGTCAAACTAGAATGCTCACAAATAAAGCAGAGCTGTTTTCCTTTGGGTTTTATTCCTGGTGAGACAATCAGATCCTCAGGAGAAATTTGGATCAAAGTCCTCCACATTAGACAGAGCAACATTTCAGATGAGGTCTCTTCCCTGGCACCAGCATTTGCAGACAAAGCAGATTCATTTGTCTTCCATCTATCCCACCTGGAAAAAAACAACAGAGAACAGCATTCAGCAGCTGTTTCAGTTCAATAATTTGAAGTGCAGCTGGATAGGAGCTGTAGCTAGCAACAACTACCTACTGCACCAGTGATTTAAATACCTGCAGAGGGACACTGGGCAAACCTCTTGAGAGATTTGACATCCACAAGGCCTATGCCAACTCCAGAGAAATGCTCATCTCCATGTGATGGAATGGGACAGAACGGGAGGCTGGCTCTAAAAGCTTGCAGCAGCTCCAACAGATTCATGCCTTGATGCTCATTGACCTTCAGAGGAGAAAGCTTTGGCCAGCAGCTGGCTAGAAAACACTGGGGACAAAGCCAAAATTACAGATACTGTAAAGCAAGGGATAAGGCAGTACAACAAGAATAAAAGCTATTACTCCCAGGAAAAAGACAAAATTTATGGTGGAGTAATTGTACTTGCCCAGTGCACAGATGGATGTGTTCTTCCAGATCTTCTACAGGCTCTTGAATATCCTGTGAAGCCACTGCTGAAACATATTCACCTAAAGCTAAGCTAAAGTTAGATGGCAATCTTCTTTGTGGAGCACTTCTACATTAAAAGAATTTTCCAGAAACGTACAATATGTTTTAGGAACCAATTTTTTTCCCCTGGCTTTTATTTTTGTATTTATGTGCCTCTGAAACCAAGCTCCCTTAATACCCTGTAGTCAGCTATTGGGAAACCCAGCTTACGTGAGAGCACATGAAACTGTCCAATACAAATACTATAATACGATTGAATTCTCAATGCTCTCATTCTTCTGAGCAGCTGTTGAGATTGCAGAAAGCAGAGTGGCAAATAAAGGGATGCAAACGGCGACTGTGTAAGATACAAAGTCATTTTACCTTTGTCCTGACACAGTGGTTTTGCATGAATGTAGAAACGCTCATGTTCTGCAGGTAGTTATTAATACAGATACAGGTTCTACTCTTTATTATTACAATGCCCAGGAGGGACCTGTAAACTGAGCCTCTTTTCAAGAATATAACTTCATTTGTTCTATTGTGCCTTTGAAAACAACGAATAAAAGTCCAGAGCGTATCTATTTCTTTCAGTGAACAAATAATGTTTATACTTACAATTTCAGTATATTGCCATTGACAAATGGAGCTCAAATTTAAGAGGATTTACAGCCCAGAGTTTGCAAACTAAATAAAAATACCTACTTTTGTCTCATTCATTTATCCTAGTTGTGCCACAAACCTGTGATGGCATATTTATATACTTGTATTTGTCACTCCCCAAAGCTGCAGTTACCCTTTGGGTAGAGGAATCTAACTATTTAAAGGAAACCTGTGCCATCTGTCACACACCCTGCTCTTGCTGACAAGTTTATCTGATGGTCCACTGGAGGCAGACTGGATCGGAAGCTCTGGCAGCCTAGGGCTTATAGCTCCATCACTGGAAGCCAGACATTAACAGGTGCTTGGCTAATATGTTGTCCCTGGCCTAGTAAGATAGTCTTTTTTTCTTTTCTACCCAATCTTTAAAATATATATTTGGTCAGTACAAAATACTTACAGGATCCTTTGGGAAGGAAGAAATGCCAGGATTTGACTCCATACCAGGTCAATTGCCAAATGCTAGGCAGGCTGGAAACAAATAAAATACAGCAATTAGTGTTTCAGAGCCTCTGATGTTTATGGATAAGGAATGCAGAGAGTTCCCTGTGCATTAATAATTGTCACCAGGAAGACTGAGACCGCGCATTAGATTAGGTACACTTGATGTGCTCCATGGCAGCATACTGGATCTCTAGCTGGTGTTTCTGAAAGCTGTGGATCTGCAGTAGGTCCTGCACTGTCCTGCCCAGCCATGTGAGGACGCTCCAGACTTCTCAGATGCAGGAATTAATGATCAGCTGTTTTTCCAGACAAGCTTTATTTTAAAAGCTTTTCACATATTCTTGCACCAAGCTAGGTTTGTTTGGTGGCAGATACTTTTTCCCATTAACAAAGCACCATTATTCTCAATGGATGTGGCCATGTTAGATTTCAAATCATTCCTCAATAGTCAAGTAATCCTTTACTTGCTGGGGATGCCCCAGGCTCATTCTGCAGCACTTCAGCATCAGCAGCTGGTCCAAGCCGTACCACACTTCCACTCCCAGGTGGGTTCAGTTTTCCAGGGATGCTGGAAGGCTGGAGCCAGGTTCACATCCTCCTCCCAACAGTGTGCCTGATCTGTAAAAGGACTTCTCTACTGTGCTTTTTTTTTCCCCACACCCCATAATAATCTCTTCTCCTCTGCCTCCAAATAGGAGATTCAATGGTAATACTGGACTACGGGCAGAAAGGCAAGTGAATCCTCCTCTTAGAGCCAAACAATCTCTCCATGAACACTGAAGCCATGAAGTAGAGGAAAATAAATGCAGCTGTGATAAATCCTTTCTCCAATTCATTGCAGCTTCTGGTGAAGCCATTATGTCATCAGACATATGGAAAACTAGTGGAAAATATGAAATGTTTGCCTCTTACATGATAACTCTGCAACTTCTATGAAAAGAAAATTGTGTTCATCTGTTTACACAGATTTCTCATCTCTTGCACAATGTATGTGAGGATGTGTCCATGGTTAAAACTCATCACTGGTAAATGAACTCCCTCATGAGCTTGGCACTACTCTCTAGAAGACCTGTGAATGCAAGCCAGCTCTTGTTTGGATTGCCCTTCATCAAGTCTGGAAAAAATTAAGAGGAGGGATAATTTTAACAGTGCTGTGACTTCCAAGCTAGCTAGATAACAAATTGGGCTAACAAGGACTGTAATGAGGAATGTCTGCTCAGTTCACCATGAAGCCAAGTTCTCCTAACGAGAAACTTTCTGGGATATTAATATGCATAATATCTCCCTTCCATTTTAACAGGAAATCTGAATGCAACACTTTCTTCCTTTTTCTTGGTTTCAGTTAATCTTGCAGCAAAAGTAACCTAATTATACTGAATGTATGATTGCTTTGACAGAAAGCATGTTAATTTAAAGCACTGTTTAACATAAAGCTGCTTGCCATATAATTACACTCCATTCACATGTTTACTAATCTTCTTCAATATAGCTGATTTCTGTTATTAGCCTCAACATTTTGTTAACATCTAAAACACTGGAGATCTGCTTTGCAAACTCCAATAAACAGGCAAAACCAACAGTAGCATAAGTGTTCCTTAATGGTCAATGTGAAAGAAAGATCTGTTATTAGCCTTGCATTTAAAAGAGGATTTGAAACTAGTTCCAGTGCTTAAATGTCTAACTTCATCTTCATTGCCAAAACCACTAGCTTAGAGCTACTGTGCGTGCAGTTCACCGGGGTGTTATTTTCATCTTCCAAATGCTGCTGGAGCTCAGTAAAAATGAAACACATTGTAAGCTGCCTGCGAGCAATAAAAAGATAATGTGTATACATAAGATTGTTCTTTTCACATGTTAAGCACCTGATAAAATTCTAGTCTGGGAAGTTAACAGACTAGGGCTAGACTGTAAGCTAACTCCATGAAAGACGTGCATGCATCCAGTAATTCCCAGTTTATCTAGATAACTCACTCCAGCTAACTTTGCAAGGGGAATGTAAGCAATTACGCAGGCGCACCACTCCTCCCCTTCTTTTTCTGCTGAAACTAAAGGAGAACATGGAAAGAATTCACTTGAAAGATGGAGGTCAAAGGAAATATTTCAGAGACAAAGAGAGAGGAAAAAAAATCAAGGGAATTAGAGAAGAGGAGACTCTGTACAGGTTTGTTAGGTATTTTTACCTCTTTTAATATTTTGGTTTTCACTGGTCACAGAATCACAGAACTGTTGAAGGGACCTCAAAGATCCTCTAGTTCCAACCCCCTGCCATGTGCAAGGACACCTTCTACTAGACCAGGTTGCTCAAAGTAACCCATTGTAAAAGCTTAAATGTCAGAAACTCAAAGCAAAGCCTGGGACCTGACATGGAGGGGTAGTTCTTTCCATGTCTGATCTGAACAGCAGATCTTGTCCTTGACTCCTGCTTGTGCCAGGGTTGCCTTCTGGATCTAGCGAGGTGACTGTGCTCTTGAACTACAAGGGGTTTGAAGAGAATCATATGTGTGCGTGTGCTTCTTTCTTTAAAAAGAACTCAGAAGAGGTACTGTTTTCTGCTGTGGAGAAGCTGGATCCCAGTCATGCTTTTTGGGAGAGCAATCAGGAGTGTCTGCTCCCAAAACACAGTTGGTGGGATCTTGGATTTGCTTTGCTCCTTTCTCTGGAGCACCTGAAGCCCTGTAAGGAAGAAAGCATGCATCTGTGTTGATCAAAAACTGACACTGATTTCAGAAAGACTTTACTGCAGTACTCCGAGTGAGGATCTGGCCTTTATGACGCTTACACTAGATTCTTCCTTCCAGCTTGTTTCTCTCATTTTATTTTGAGTAAGCATGTGAAGTCAGTCAGAACTGTTTATTTATAGCCGTAGATTTTCATGGCTGTATAAATTAGATGTTATTGCTGAATGAGATGCCCGCCCACTCTCCCAGCACAGCTGTACAGGAATCCTTTCATGCTGCTCAACAGTACACAGCCTTAATCGGGAGGAGAACGACATGCTCCCCGTCAGGCGAAAGGACTGCTGCTTAAACCCTCTGGCGAAATTAATATTTTCCACAGTACAACGTGCAGTACGACAGCCACAATTACCTAATACTGTTTAGACCTGCCACTTTTGTTCGGCAGAGAGAAAATGAAGGTTTACAATCACCAGAGTAAAAAAGCCGCGCTCAAACTAGAACCTATGCCTGGACTTCGTTTTTTACAAGATCGAGTGATTTTTCTCCAGAGGGAGAGAGTGGGACAGGGACAGTCAGGGAAAATAAAAGGAAAAGTGGTTGTTATTTGAGACAGAAAATAAGGACTTATCCCACAGCCACACAGAGAGCTATTTCTAGCAGAAACAGCTGGAAAGCAATATCCACCACGATTAGGAGCTTTCATCTTAGCTCACACCTTTCTAAGTTTACTCCCACAAAACAGCATAGGCAAGTGACAATTTATTCCCTCCCCAATTTCCAACACAAATTTCTTGGTGTGGGTCTCTGCCAGAGCTTCAGGGTCATGATCTGACCTCAATAACATGATTTAGGATTGTTCCAAGGCTTCAGTGGAACTACTGAAGATTTACTTTGCTGGACATGGGGCCAGGATCTGGCATGTAGAAAATATGCATTTACATTCTACCAAAGTGTCTAAAATAGTTGCCTGTAGAGGCTGAAATTCAAATTGAGACCTTGTATTCACTTGACAGAGCATACAACTAAATATTTTATGCCACAAAATTAACCAGAGTCTCATGGGTATTGGTAAAAGGAAACTTAGAATCAACCATGAGAGCCAAACTAAGACCCGTTTCCCAGGCAAGTTAATCAGTAAATATTGGAAAAAGTCATTGCATTCATATATAGGTTCATAATAATTTTTGTTAGTATTTAACCTTACTGATTACTTTGGAGGGAGAGGTTATTGTCTATGTGGATTCATGTGAATAACCCCAACATCAAGTTCTGCTCTTGAACTAAAGCTACTGCTTTCAGCTAAGAACTGTCTGCGATGAAATTAACTGTTTGGAAAAAACATCAGGTAAAAACTAAACACAATTACAACAAGCAAGACTTTGCAACAAGTGGTAGAGAGCTCCAGAGTGAAATGTTTGCCTTTTTGAAGTCCCCAGAGGCCCTACCTTGCAAAGAGTTGAATGCTTCTGGAAGCAAACCAAATACCTAAGGTATTTGATGTCAATACACTTTAGTTTAACTTCCAGGCATCAGTGTTTAAAAACATGGGTTTGAGTAAAACCTCCAGGATATGGCCCAATAATATTTCTGAGCCATAAAACATAGGAATAGTGCTTGGTGTTCCAAATATCACCTTCTATGAAATGCTCCCCAAACATTTAAGCAAGCCTTTGAGTTCCTTTTGCCTTGGGAGGATAATTTCCCTCGCTGCCCAGAAAGCAGCACATATAAAAGAAATACCTTTTTTCCAATACCTGAAACAAACAGAACTACCTCCTCTGAGTACACAGTTTTGCTGTCAATTCCTTGAGGAGAAGAGCCAGAAACCTACTTATACCAACACATACCTGCTTTTTGTTTTGAGATGTTCACTCAAGTTTGTGACGTGCAGCCACCACAATGACCCCATCACCAGCAGGCAGGTGAAACACACATTCATCACTTAGTCTACTAACACTGCCAGTTCTGCCTGCGTTTGGAAACACCACTTTTTCCCCCACATGAGGATCAGGAGCTCGGGTAGCAGTGTCCCTGGCTCTGACACAGGGCACGGATACACTGCACAGTGCATACATGAAGGGAAAGGGTCAGCCTGTGAAGAGTTCAGGTGCCCATTTTAGAGACTGTGCTGCAGAGGTAACTGTCCCCAGGATCAGATGCGACCGTTCCCATGGCAGAGGCAACCAAATGGGCATCTTTACTGGCAGAGCCCATGCCCAGATGCTTGAGAGGACTTGGCTATTCTCATCCAGCAAATCACCTTTCCCAGCCCTGGCCAGCAGTGGGAACTGCCAAAATTGTGGCAACAGCCTCAGCTCAAAAGTCAGAGCTCACAAACACTGCAGTTACGCGACAGCTATGTGCAACCATGGCATGGCTGCAGCAGGGTTCAGTGTGCCCAAGCATTGGTGCTAAAGTGGGACATGGGAGCAAATGGAGAGGAGAAGAGGAGTTCTGTGCTTAAGCACTTCCCTTTATCAAGTGTCTCTAGATGCTGACAGAAAGAAGGACCAATGTGGAAGCATGCGTCTAAGAGGGAAGAAACGCGCTTTGAAGCGGGGACATTGCTACCACCGGTCTCTCACGCTCCATTCGGAAGAACGGACCGGAATCCAGCACCTTGTTTCCGCGGAGGCTCTGAACGTTCATTGCCCTCACATTCCCTGTTCCAAGGGGAGCAAAAGGGCTACGGGCGGGGCGACGGGTCCTGGCTCCCGAAGCGCCACAGCGCCACCTGGTGTGCTGCGCCGGCGCCTGCCCGTGGCACGGAGCGGAGCGGAGCGGAGCGGCGGCTCCCGGCAAGCCCGGACGGTGCCCATCCACCCCGAAGCACCAACAGCGGCCGAGGCTCGTTTTATAACACACGCAGCTGTGGAAAACGCCGCATTTTGGGGGAAAAAGCTGCAGTTGTGGGTGATTTCAACAAGCTATCACTTCAGGTGCCAGGGATGCTGCAACTGGGGGGAGTCGGTTATAAACGATGCTAGTTAATTCTTCATTACAAGGAAGGCCACCTGAAATTGACCCATTTGTGCTAGCATTTGCTCTTCGAGCACTGGTGGAGGAGGCTTTTGGCACAGACACCGTTTCACTCGCACACTGTGAGACCTAACCAGCCCAATAGAAAACCCCACTCTGTCCCACTGCGTCATCTCACAGCCAGCCAACACTGTCTTTTTTAAACCAGAAATCACAGGGAAAAAAGTTGGTGATTTTAGTCAACACATGTAAGAATCATGTACAAGAGGAAAGAAACAAAAGTTGACAGAACACATCATTTTTAGCTCAGTCTTGGTTTTGGGGATGTTTTGCCTTTTTTTCTTTTTTTCTTTTTTTTTTTTTTTTTTTTTTTTTTTTTGAAACAGAAGTTGCCAAATAGTTTTTGCCTTGAATCCCACATCCCTTAAAATATCTCTCAACCTTTTGAGGAACAACCCCCAGGCTTTAAGCTAGAGCAGCCTCCTTGTTGCTAGCTGCCAAACAATAGCCATTGTTCCTGTAAGATCTTGCCAAAAATGATGTGCCACTACCTTCCCACTGTTGTCTTTGCAGAAGTACTTATAAGTTTCAGAGATGACTTTATGGATGGTGTACACACCACAAATAAACCCAAAGGAGCAGAACAACTTGAAAAGCATGTAGAAACACTGGAAGTGGGTGGAGTAGAAATAAGAAAGTGGTGGGGAATGGAAGAGGAAAAAACATAAGGGAGAGTTTATATTAACAACTAGTGAAGTGTTGAAGCTCAGCAGCTGCTTTTATATTGTTGCATAAGCGAGAACAAAACACGAATATTTGAGTACTCTGTCCGTGTTCTCATAGCACTAAAATTTGCATATTATTCTCTTATTACCTTAAATGGTGTTTTTACATGGCTCTGACTTTAGAAAGAAAACTAGTTGCAAAGGGGGGAAAGATACAGAAGGCTGAAGTAGTTTTCTCTTTCAGCTGCTCCCTCCCCTTCTTCAACTTTTACTACAGTTATAGAATCATAGAACAGTTAGGGTTGGAAAGGACCTCAAGATCATCTAGTTTCAACCCCCCTGCCATAAGCAGGGACACCCCACACTAAACCATGTCATCCAAGGCTTCGTCCAACCTGGCCTTGAACACTGCCAGGGATGGAGCACTCACAACTTCCTTGGGCAACCCATTCCAG